>PVHX01015435.1:0-46657 GCA_004024805.1 Geosciurus inauris
AAATTATGATTGTAACAATATTTTTTCTATTTGCCTCAACAAATGTTTTCAGTGAATAGTGTGTACAGCTTCTGAAAATTTGTTTTTTTCTGTTATGTTTGATAACATGTATTAAAATGCAACTTTTGAGAAAAAAAAAGAGAATAAGAAAACTGTGTTAATAAGTTTCATATTAATAAATGTGGTAAAGAAAAATAAATAAATAAATAAATAAATAAGATTGTAAAAAAAAAGAATCTACATTTTTCAGAATATGTCCATTTTATCCTTGAAATCTGATAACCACTGCAGTACCAAGAAGGGGCTCTGAGATGGTCCAGGGCACTGAAGTTTATCCAAGCAGTTATTGTGTGGGTGTTTATCCCCATAAGTGCCTAGAGAGGCCAACAGTAATTTTAATAGGAATGGGAGACATGAACCTTTCCTGTCTATCATGGTAGCAATGACTCAGGCTCATTTCCACTTCCTTTGTCAGATATTCTGAGGTGGCTTTCCTCTTTTATCTTTAGTTTTAATATAGTAAAGATCTTAAAGTTCATGCAGAATATCCTGATTTTTAAATGATGACAACCAGTTTAAAATATTTTACACATGTGATCAATACTACGCAGGCAAACAAAATACATATCTGGATAGGCTCTGATTCAAAGAAAATCAGTTTGCAACATTTGATTTTGGTCAATTATCTGAAAAATACTTTAGAATATTTTAGTCTGCCTATATATACATAATTCTATTCCCTTCAATGGTTTACATAGGTAAAGAAGCACTGATGGAGAGGTTCCTCTTGCTACACTATCCATGCTAAGATGTAAGCCCTTTGGAAGGGATAAACATACAGCTTTAGACTTATCCATAGATAAAGTAGAATATAATCAAAGGGGTGAAATCAACACAGGTTGAATGGCAACAAGCAAGACCTACACTTTGGCTGTGACTACACTGATCACGCCTTACGAGAAGACAGTGATTAGCATTGGGTGAAAAGATTATAGGGGGCTTCCTAACAAAGACAGGACTTAAACTGGACCATGAAAGGTAATTATACTTAAAAACAGGGGATTTAAAATATCTTTATTAGGAAAACTGTAAAATTCCTTAAGGCTAAAACTCTTAGCTGACTAGCAGTGTGTATATATATAAATAATAGAGGATTTTTAAAGTATTAAAAATCTGAAAAAATAAAAAAAATCAGGAAGGGCTGGATTTTAAAAATGTGGCA
The DNA here is from genome assembly GCA_004024805.1 of Geosciurus inauris. Lineage (NCBI taxonomy): Eukaryota > Metazoa > Chordata > Mammalia > Rodentia > Sciuridae > Geosciurus > Geosciurus inauris. The sequence goes on from PVHX01015435.1 coordinate 1,223, forward strand.
TTAAGGGTGGTGAGTGATAATAAAAAACCAAGAAGATGAGAATAAATACAACATGAAGTCCAATGATAGAAGCTGTAAAGAATAAAGTGGCAGGTTGCTGGAAACGTCAACCAAACTTCAGTGGCTCAGTGCTCTCAATTACCACATTTACCTGTAATATCACCCAGAAATAGAATTCCATGAAAATTAAGGGAAAAAATGACACAAGTGTATTTTTCTGTCAGCTTTGTGGGTTATATTTTGTATCATCTAAAGCTAGGCTGATGACTATAAACCAAGAAATATAAGCATAGGAGAAATGTCATATCTATAAATATGCACAAGGACATGTGGAAAAGGAACATGGACCAATTACTCTCATTAGTGGGCATAGTTCAGAAGGTGCTTAAACGCAGTAGGGAGAATTGAGGTTAAATAATATGAAAGCACTTTATAGCAATATAAGAGCACTCAGGCAATGGATCATCCTATCATGGGAATTTAGAGACACTCTTGGCTAGATGACACTAATTTATTATGGGTTGATTTAAGTATAATTAAAATCAACCCAGATACTAAACAAGGGAGAGGCAGTGTAACTTTTAGAAATTCATTTATTACCTAAGAACGGGGAAAACAGCAAATGTGCAACTGTTCTATAGCCAAAATTAATTTTCCTTTAAAAAGCTTCCATTCATTATATCACTCCCTTTCAAAAATACTTTAAATGATTGCATGATCCACCCAGACTCCGGTATTCAACATCCACATTGTGGTTCTACCCTAACTATTTCAAACATCTCCCAATCCTGCAGGACACAGGCCATCCAGACTCACTAATTGCTCCCTGTCTCAAAAGCAAATCTAATCCCAGCGACTTGGGATACTGAGGTAGAAGGACCCCACATTGAAGGCCAGCCTCAGCAACTTAGTGAGGTCCTATCTCAAACTAAAACTCAAAAAGGGCTGGGGACGTGGCTCAGTGCTTAAGTACTCCTGGGTCCAATCCCTGGTACAAAAAAAAAAAAAAAAAAAGCACAAATCTCACTACTGCTAGACTCCAACCCTAACCTTCTCCAAATTCCCTCAGCCTTTCTGTCCATAGATCTCAATTCTTTTCCATACCTCAGGGCCAAGTAACTCCAGAAATTCTGGATTTCAAACTAGTCATGTCTTTCTCAAGAAAGCAGTTGAGAGCAGCAGTTGCTGTTCTTTTCCTTCATATGACGCCTCTTGTATTGTTCTATGTTAATTTCACTCACAATTGCAATCTCATGTCTCAGCTTCCTAACTAAACTATGTTTTCGTTGATGGCCATTAGTTCTTATACTTTAGAGTATATAATGTTTGCCCAGAGAACATGCTTAGGGGATTTACTGATTAATCTTCAAAATCATTTTAAAGCTCTTTAAATTCAACACTAATTCTGATATTACTCTAATAGAGTCCTACAGAATATATTCTAACATTCTCTAAGACTATGACTATAATTTTCTTTTCTTCATCTTCATCCATAGGATAATTTTCCAAAGTAAAGCATCGGCCTTTGAAAGCTACTAACATAATCTTGATTCTGTTACTGAGAAATAAATTATTCTTTATCATTTCCACTTCAATGCAATCATAGCACAGCTATCTTTCGAATTATAGCCATATGGTTTTTGGAGGCTGATGAAGAGGCTCATCCCAGGAGGCAGGCTTGATATACACAAAATATTTCTTATTCTTTGTTTCTGCTTGCTATTTTAAGAGAGTGGCAATGAGGCCATACCGAATCAACCAGCAAGCATCCTTCATATTCTTTGCTTTTTTCTATAGTTGCAAGCTCTACCTGACCCTTTCTCCTCTCTGCTCCGTCCATATCTTTGCTTCTTTATTCATACATGTAGAAGTTTGTGGCCCCTGTGAATTTTCCTGACTGCCCAACACGACAGTCTGAAAGAGAAAACAGAACTGGGGCGGGGTGGGGAAGCAGGCAGTGGTTCAACACCAAAGCTCTGGCAGATACTGCCACCTACAGGGATGATAAAAGTACCATGTTTCACATCATCCCCATCTCAACCTCAGGAAAAGACAATCTCATTTATCACAAAAAGTGGGACATGGGGCATATTTAAACTACATGGAAAATGATGAGATCAGTTCAATTAAATCACCTTTGATTTCAAGTATGGGACAATCATGTGTATATGAATGTGTATATGTGTGTATGTATACATAGAATGCATGTATATGCAAATTAATTATTAAACCAGCCAATAAAAACTAATAGAGTATCAATTTATAACCACAGTGTCTGAAGGGTAGGGGTGAAGATGTTTTTCCTGTAATATTCTAAACTTAAAAATTTATTGTAGTCATTCATAATAGAAATTTATCTGAAATGAATTATATAGCCTGGCTTTCTTCAATATGGGAGGCTAGATATTTACTTGGCAATTTAATACCATCACTATGAATATATACTTTTGAATTAGGGAAGAAAAATGTGCAGAGCACCAAATTTGTAATATTTGCTGTACAATAAACTTTGACTCTAACTAACCACTATGGCCCGAAGTCCTGTGTGGCCTCTCCCACTCATCACTATTATTTGCTTCTTCCTCTAGAAAATCTTGATGGGAGAGTGGGATGAAGCCCTTTACATAACACATATTTGACAGCTCAAGAAAATTATGGCTTAAGAATAGGTGAGGTTTTACTACTTTATTTTTCATGATTGCATTCTGTCAATACTCTAAGGATAGCAAATGGCCCGACAAAACCAAATTTTTCACTCTCACGAAAGTGGTAAACACTCTTTGGGATGGAGGAAGAATAACAATAATGATACTATGGAGACAAAATTGGTGAAATTGATCACTAAGCATAGGTAACTGTCTATGAGAGAAAAGGGAAGAAGATGAAACTGGCACCAAGATCCTCAAGATTCATTCAAAAAGTACTAATGAGCCACAGTGTTAACTATACCTTTCCAAATGGATTCCCCAAATTACTAAGACAACTTAGAAAATAATACTGTAAGATAATTTGGGACAATAATTTGGATATATTAAGCCTGGTATTATTAAGTATATCAGTACATTATTTCAATTCCCTTCAAGAAAAAAATTCCAATGAGATTTTTTCCTCTGTATTCATTCAATGTTTGGGCAGTCCAGTGTAAAGGTGGCATTTCTGATGGTTACTTAATGAATTCAGTGTCCTTGGAATGAATCAGAAAGCCTGTATAAGGATGACTGGCTAGAACAACAAAAACAGCAACAAAAAACTGGTCAAAATTTCCACTAACTGGTCACTTTCTAACCTATATTTTTATTAAAAAATTTCAGATAGATTATATCCCAACATATTTGTATGTTGTTTATATTCTGTCTACTTACAAGTAGTTTAGAATCTACGCAACAGTTATCCGTGACAGAATGGAAATCTAGAGCCTTACAGTGCCCTAAAAAAATCACAGTGTTTGCTAGAATAATAAAATAGGAAGATGTAATTGTGTATATTTTATGGTTTCAAACAACGAAAATATTTTAAGTGGCTCTGCTTAACAATTAATTAAATAAAATATTATCAATGTATTTTGGTTAAACTAGATTCCATTGTACCTACTAATCTTTTGGATGCGATTTCCAAATGGCAAATACCAAATGAAGTTAGTCCTTGAGGTGAAATAGATACTATATTATCATACTAAAAAAACATGCTCTAGCACATGAGAGAGGGAAAGAGAGAGAGGGAGAAACATGAGAATATTTCCCTGGACAAATAAGTTAGACTGCTTATCTGTTAAAATAAGTTAAGCCAGCATAATTTTTAAAGATATTTCTCAGGGTTATACATAGCCAAGCACAACAACCATCCACAAGTGGGATTTAGTTTCCCAAACTTATTTGATCATAGAACACTTGTTCTTGGAAGAAGATCATACTGTCGCAAGCTAGTGTTTCTGGAAGACAGAAAAAGTTCACCTAACAAAAGAGTGGATTACCTTCTTCCTCCTTCATCATATATACTAATAATACCTACAGCCTAATCTTTTGCAATACTATTGTTGATATTATTAATAGAATTCTAGGCAGGAACCACAAATGAGATACCTCAAAAAGGTGTTAGCAAGGAGATGCACCAAGATGAGATCTATTGAATCAGGTCAGCATTCTCCCACATTATACTAACTTTTGGATTTTTATATCAAAACTCCATTTAATTTAACCATGAAAATTTTAAAAAATGATATCTACAATAGAAAGAAATTTTCTTACCTAAGAGTTAAAATTCATGTTAAACAGTCAGATAACCAATGTGTAAAAAATATATGATATTGCTCACCTGAGTAAAGCTCTTGGTACAGAAAAAAAAATCAGATATATATATGAGCAACTATGATTATTAATTAAATATCTACTATATTAGAATGAATTGATGATACAAATATAATGATATCATTATTATACAATTGAAGTTTTATATTATTATATGATGATGTATTGAGTTTGACAGCTCCTATCAGTAGAATCAGCCCTTTAGTAGCTTTTAGTAGGACTTCAATGACCTTCCACACTCTCACACGTTTCCCACACATTTCTATGAAACCTTAATAGTTTCTTTATTTCACTTTTTGGAGATCAGGTTTACATTGAAAATGTCAAAGGGAAAAAGTTCTTAAACCTTAAGAGTCAATGAGATTCTTTCTGGGATCAGGGCTTATTCATTCACCCATTAAGAAGGGAATTGCAGGAGGTCAAAGCATATTTTTGATTGCATAATTTTGATAGGAATCTGCTACCTCTATTGAGTATTCTCTTCTACAAGGTTGCTGAAATCTTAGATTATTTTTAAGTAAACATTTGGTAAGTGAGTAGCAGACTTTCTTTTTAATTATTTTAATAAGTTTCTAGTAACGAAAGGATCTCTCTCACACATCAAATGTATATATGGAGAAATATATGTATACATTTGGGATATATATGGTGAAATATATGAAAAAGTATATATATATATATACACACATAGTATACTTTGGAATAGGAAAAAGGGGAATAAATTGTGTTCCAGAAAACTAAAAGTATAAAAGCTTTTCAGCCATTTGAGAGGTGGGATTAGATTTAGAACATAAAATCAAAGAGACAAAAAAATGTCCTACTGTTTATTAAAAGAACTTTGAAATACAGGACTGGCTCTGGTCCCATTGAAAGTACAACAATACCTTTTTAAAAATATCTTCCTTTCTGACAGCTTTTAATTTAATGTTACAAGTCAGAAATGTGGTTTAAAATGGAGTTACTTTCAATTTGCCAGAGGTTGAGCTTTCAAATTCTGTAACAGCATTATGTCCTTATGTCATTAAAAAAAAAAAAAGCATTGAATATTAGGAAGGGGGTGGGAAGGCAAGATATTTAGCAGCAAGACAAAATACAGAAAAACAAAATAAAAGAATTGTCACTATCAAGTTAACAGAATATTTTCTTGGAAAAAAAATAATTTGAATTATTACATTCATTGCATTATATACAACATGGTGAATATTATAGGATAATAAGTCACCCATTCCATTATAGTTTTCAGAATGATTATTTTGCTGCTACCCAAGGATACAGTAAAAACAAAGGAAAAGGCATCAAGTCAACAATGAGTCTTTCAATTAAAATTTCCACTACTGAGCAGACCAATGCTTACTTGTGAGAGAGAAATATTCCTATTCTGATTAGTATCATAATAAAGCTTCCTGGTTCCCCATTGTGTGTTTTCCATGTTTTTCATCATAATTACTTCCCCCTATTTGTACTTTGCTTTATTCTATGCCTCTGTTGCAAGAACCCCTTAGAACAGAATTAATATTGTCCTATGTAGTCCCCACTTCCTTTCCCTGACTTCCATCTTTGCATTAGAGATCTACTACATTATGAGACTTTTACTTTTCTGCCAATAACTTATCATGAGACTCTTTCTCCAAAAGTTCAGTCATCTTCAAAAATACAATTTTATTTTCTCTGAGTTGTCCAGGAGTTCAGACATTTCACAATTAAATATAGAATGGTTCCTTTCTAAAATTACACTTCAGAATTATTTAGCATATCTGATTTAGACAAAAAATTTAATTTGATTCTGCCTAGGGTATTTAGTAGAATGATACATCTCTATCCTAAAGAAATTAGTAGCCAAAAGAAAATTTATCTGAATTATTTCTTGTAAAAACATTGTGTATAAAGGAAAGATGGAGACACACTAAAAAAGTACGTGAGATATGTTGAACTCAAGTCACCATTGTAATAAGAGCCAGGCAAACTTTAAGTGGATTTGAGTGCCTGGACTGGAGGAAGTAAGTTTAAGAAAAGAAAGCATATTTGTAAAATCAGCGCATAAACCCCCTCACCAGAACAGTGTAGCCTTCCTAGTTCTCCATGGAAAAAGCCCATCTAGTCTGCTAATGATTTCCTTCAGCGAACAATTTTATCCTTCAGGGCTATTCTCAATACCAAGCACAGAGCAGACAGAGTCTGATACAGTATTGAATGAATGCATGCACAAATGAAAGAAAGAAATCAAAATTTCCACTTTGCATGAAAGCAAATCCCTAACATCAATGGGTTATTCCAAGTTTTGTTTTATTTTTTAACGGAATATATCTTGACTCTTCTATTATTTTTACCTTTAAGCTATAAACATTTTGATAAATAAAGCATTTATGTTTCAATTAAAAGCCAATATACACAAACTATGTTCTCATTGAATAACACTCTTATATTGATGCATGTTTTAAGCCCTTCCTGAAATTCCTTTCCTTATGGAATTCTGTACCCCCACACGTAGGTCAGTCTTCTGGGCAGCCTTACCCTAACTTTTTACTATTTCGTTCTTTTTGAATATATTTAGAATTTCCACTCCACCATTTCACAATGTGAAAATCTCAAATAATTTTAGACACTATGGAAAGAATTTCTGAGGAATAACTTTTTAGTTCTATCTCATTGTTTCCCCTGTGACGCGCAGCACAGATGCTCTCTGTTTGGTGGGTGCTCCATAAATTCTGGCTATTTCAGATGAATGACAAAAGACCCCTTTCACATCTGGGATCTTCAGGAGGTTGGAGTTTTAGCAAGCACTGCAGTTACACAAATTTCTATTTGTCAAGATTGCAATAATCACAAGAAGCTAGGAGAAAACTAGAATGATGATATAATCTTTCAAGTAAGTCTTAGAAGATTCCCAGGTAAAGCTCATTGCAAATACCTAGAGGACAAAGCATATGTCTTATTTTTATTTGCATCCACCATAGCACTTACCCACATGGCTTGCAAGCATTATTATAAATGAATGTTTATCAAACCAATAAATAAATGACTAATCATTGAATACAAAAGAAGTAGTCAAACATTTTTATAAACAGCTGAGATCCCCTCTAGGCACACTCCCACCATCTACAGAGCTGGTAAAGTAGAAACATCCAAAGAACTTCTTAAGATTTGTGTATAACTGAAAGTCCACATAACTACATTTGAAAATAATTATTTTAGCATATCCTATATGTAGTCTATCCCTGAATACTTATTTCCCTAAAGTGAAAGAGAGAGAAAAGACAAGTGAACAACAGATGGTATATCTGGAAAAGAGATTCTTTGTGCTGTTAGTAAAATTACTGCTGTTCAACTACCTAATTGTAATGTCATATATGAAAAAGAAAAACTCTACTTCATTTAATCAACACATTCGAGTCATACAAAATCCTCTAACCCACTTGCAAAAAAAATTAGGAAAAAGACATTCAATTAGGTTTGGCTTTCCCATAATGAAAGCAAGTTTCTAACATAAAAGAAAATTTAACCACAGGATTTCTTTTCTTCAGAAAAAGTGAATACAAAACAATTTTAGCTAGAGATCCCATGGAGTCTTTTAAAGCATTGGAGGTTTTCAGGCTTTATTGTTGAAACCTGTTAGGGTAACATACGCATGCTTCTTACCTTCAGTAAAGAAATCCTAGCTTACAAGCAGAATCTGGATATGAAATGGACCCTGGGTTGAAGTGGGGCACCTGTAAGCTCAGGCTGTTTCCAACTGTGCAGAATTCTACAGGTTATCCAGTCAGGACTGGGGAGAATAATGTCTGCCAACTTTCAGATGCCTTGCTTCTCAAACTCGTTTGAGTAATATATTCATATAAACACATGCATGTTTAAAGAACAAAACCAGTACTGATGGGAATCAGATACCTGTGAGTACTAAATTAACATTTGAAAAACAAGTTTTAAGTCATTTGGAGCCCAGACATTTGTAGAGATTGTTAGGATAGTATTACCATCGGTGCCTGAAGTGGACCATTCCACTATTTACTATGTGACCTAACAAGCCACTTAACCTCTGTGGATCTCGTTTCCTCATTGGTAAATCCAGGGCTAATATGAGCTTTATTTCCTGACATCTATAGAAGGAGTAAGCTTTTTATTCAAGCAGAAGATGTGCTACATTACCCAACAAATGTTAGCTTATATTAGGACTGTTACACGAACACATGAAGGACAAGAAACTAAACTCCAATTTCTCCTACAAATTACTTATGTCGTCATTCTTATCATCATTTGAATGAGTTTAGTTGTTTTCCTTTTCCTGAACTCATGCCCAGTACTAGACATGCACCTGATTATCCAGAGGGCCAATCAGCTTTCTGGAAAGTTTCCAAGTGTTGGCATATTCCCCTTTCTGTTTGACTATCCCATGATTTGGAATTGCAATCCCTGATGCTAATGTTCACACTGTTAAAGGACAGAAAGACACAAAGTTTAATCAGACTTTCAGTAACAACGTGTTCTCATTTGGTGTGATTAAATGCCAGCAAATTTACAGCCTGTCCTATAATTTTCTGAGGATTCACCTGAGTCCTGAGGAATGTGATGATCCTAGATCTACATAGAGCACTGACCCAGAGAAGGTGCACGCTAGAAGGCAAAATATACAGCATGTGCAATCATCTCTGATTTGGAAGCCTATTTGCCAAGTTCATATTAAGAGTATGTTTTCCCAGAGAGCATAGCAATGAGCAGTGAAAACAGAAGTCTTTTAGCAATGCACAGGCCTATAAAACAAAGTAGAAAGCAGGAAAGCCACTGCTACAAAAGAGGCTGTTATTGGTCTTTAAAGAACAACTTCAAAGAGAAATTGCAAGAGACATTGATGCCATGGACGTAAAAAGGCATCGATCACTTTATAGAACCCACTTGATACCACTGGAGTCTCCTGCTTGTGAATGAAGTGAAAATTCCAGAAGCCAAGCCAAAAAGAAAAAGGGAGGCCATTTTGTTAAACAATTTAACAAGGGCTGGCAAAGAAGTGAGAAGGTATCTCCACCAACTAGTTACCACTGATGAGAAATAAATCAGAGAACCAATCTATAGAGGTGGCAAATGAAAATGGATGTTTGTTCAAACAGAGAAGAAAATTATATGGGATATCACTACAATAGTAGTGTCAAAATGAAATCATTTATAGTGCTTCTTATGTTCCTATTCAGGGCTGTTATAAAGTTTCTATTATTTTTTCTATTCCCCAGGGTAGAGAGATTGATCCAAAGATAACAAGACACTCAGTATTGGTCACATAGCATCTACCAGAATGGATGGATAGATAGAAGGAGGATGAATGAATGAATGAATGAATGAATGAATGAATGAATGGAAACTAACCCTACCTTATGACCAGACTGAGGTAAAGGAATGACAAGTTGTACTTGGAGAACTATACGAATTAGACTGTGAGGTAGAAAATTGCCCTCATGGGCTGAGAAGAGGGGTGCCGGTGTTCTACCTGTGAAGGCAGAAACAAAATGAAAGCATATGGTTCACCTAGGCTGCTTCTCCCTGTATGGGGACGATGTCCTGAGCACTTGCCAGTGAGACCCGGAAAATGCAATATAAAATCACTATTTACTGGAGCAAAGAGTAACTCCAAATGAGGTCATTTGTTTATATCCTAGACCCCATACCAGTGTACAGTTAAAGGATTAGTAAGCATTCTTATTATAAAGGCAAATTTTCTGAATTTGGCAAAGCTCAGGAAAAATATGGCAGGGCTGTGATGGTCTTCATAGTCCCTAGGCCTCTCTTCAACTCACTAGTCTGGACACACTAGGTCCTTTCTTTGAAGTTTACCTAGATACAAAATGATAACTAGATCAGAATTTAAAAAGGGAAAAGAATTGAACAAAGGCTTGAAGGTGGTAATCTATTGCTTGATCCGAAGACATTTTCAATTTATTTCAAATAATCCAACTTCTATGAATTTCATCTCTCACTAAATCTTTATGAATCCCATGCATCTTCATCTCTTTCACTTCAAAGCAAATATTTAAAACATTGAATTTGCTTTCTTCCACAAAAGCTAATCTTGCCCTTTCCTCCCTCCCTCCCTCCTTCCTTCCTTCCTTCCTTCCTTTCTTTCTTTCTTTCTTTCTTTCTTTCTTTCTTTCTTTCTTTCTTTCTTTCTTTCTTTCTTATCAGTTATTGGAATCCATCCAGTCTCCAAGTTAAAGATATGAATCCTCTTCCACTAGCTCTCTTTATCCTTCACATCTCCTGGTAAACTAATCTTACAGATTCTACCTAAGGAATGTGTTAAACCCTTCTTTGATAGAGACTGTAAGTGCTTTGTTAGGCCCATCTCATCTGTCAACTCCTGATACTAAACTGATCCTAACTTATTTCCTTGACATCATCTCACTTTGCTGTAGCCCATCTTCTCCACACTGGTATCAAAGCTGTTGTCCATATAAAAGAATCAGGCTTCACATTATTCAATTGGACTTTTCTCCCTGAACCCAACCTTCCTCCCTATCTCCCATAACAATCCAGGTCTAAAACTTGGTCTGTATCTGTTCTCTCAAATACGATAGCTACTAGCCCTACACGGTTATTGAAATTTAAATAAATTAAAATTTAAAATTCAGTTCTTCACTTGTACTAGTCACTTGTCCAATAGCCACTGTGGTTCGTGGCTGCCATGTTATACAGTGTAGATATTAATAATTTCACAAAATGTTCTGTTGAACAGGAGTAGCCTCAATGGACATTCTTCTAGTCACACTAAAATTCTACTTCCTAAGAAGCCTTAAATACAGAATGATCCAAGGACTCTACTATTGTAAGTTTGTATACTTTATATAGCTTTCCCTTCCTCATCTAGGATTTTTTTTGATCCCCATAACTCAGTTCCAATAAGACCCCATGAGTGAAGCCCTAACTGGCACCCTCAGCAGATTCATCTTAATGTTCCTGGACTCCCGCACACTTTGTTTATATCTCATTGATGAAACTTAATAACTTTTCCTCTTTCTCTTTACCCAGCTATCTTTTCCGCTTTAAAAAAAATCTATTTAGGCATAGGGATATATATATATATATATAGGGATATATATATCAGTGCTAAGCACATAATAACTTCAAATATGTTCAATGTTTATTGACTACTTCTGTACATTTATCTTTGGTGACTAGTTTTCTTAAAGAAAAGCAGATTTGCCTCAAGAAAAGGCTTAGCCCCTCAGGCCTAGCCTTTTCTCATTATGACTTGCAAGGATTCCCAGTCTATTAACCACATAATTTAACTCACTGACTTCATACAGCCATATGCTTATATGTAGAAACATTGATGCCAGAAGGAAATAGGCTTTATAATTCAAACCATCCTTTGGTCTAAATTGGGTCTGAAACTTGTACCCTTTCTTAAGATTTTTTTCTTCTGTTGGTAAATTTCTCCATTACTCCTGGGGAACACTGATAATTCTCTATGCAGATTCGATTACTTTCAAGAAATCATGTTTGATCACTTTAAGAAGATCTGAGCTTTGCTCTAACTACAATTTTGTGAGCTAACCTAGGTAATCATCTTTTACTAGTTCATTTATCAAAGAGACAAGCACAACAATAGATGGATTCTGGCACAGGGTCTTCAAGCATAAGCCATATTAATTAATTCCTATTAGGGAGATTTAAATAGCACTTGCAACAAACACTGAAATCTATGAAGATAAACACAGCCCACATTCTGGCTGTTCTGTCTACACTTAGACATCATCAAAACTAGTGAATGACATGAACAGAAAATGTTAAAATTCATATCTTGACTATTTCTTTTCACTTTCTGTAATTTCTTATAGAAATTATAGCTCATTAGTTTATGCAAAACTCTTACCTATGAATAATTCCATATTCTGTTAGCTCCAATGTTTTCTTGAAAAGCAAAGAGATATCACTGTTAAGTGCTCCTATTTGGACAAAATTCCGGAAGGGTTTACATGTCATTTTGTACATCTTTATAATTTCTGAAGTACAGAAGAATACCAGGTATCATAAGATAAAGAAGGATCATTAGGGAATTGTACATTAGATATACATTAACTCTTTTAGTTTCTACTTAGCATCACCTCTATCTTCTGGGATCATGAAAACTGCCCTTTCTTTTGTAGTGACCCATTTCTCCTCATACATCATCCACACAGAGTCTCCAGGGACTGCTATGCTCCTGTGTTATCCCTATGCCCCTGGCCGGAGCTGATAAATCAAAGAAAAGGCCCAAATTAAACCAAGCACACCCACCTATGCACATTTTACTGATCCATCAGTGGGCACCTCACCTAGTCCATTGTATCAAGAGCCTAATCTCTATCCTCATCTTCATTCGGGGATATTTGGACTTCATATTGGAACTGAGTCATGGGGCTCAAAATACTCTGGTGCATTTCCCACAAGATTCTAAAGATTTAAATGAAAAAATCAGAGCCATCAGGATTCTTTTATAAGGATAAGCTCAGTCTGCAGTGAAACAGAATGAAACTGACAACCTGAGAGAAGCAACAAGGAAAATCAGATTGATCCCTGACAGTGCCTGAATCCCCCGGGGCTGGGCTCTACCCCTCTTCTCTCCTCAGCTTTGTTATTCAAGTCTCCTTCCATTTTGGAAGCCAATAAATCTCCTTTTTTACTTAAATGGTCCAGGTGGCCTTTCTGACAGTTAAAACCAAACAATTTTAATTCATATTCACTTATAGTGCATGCCAAAATATACAGTTAAAAAGTCAGTAACATTTCAGATTCTTCGTGAAAATAACCTATGAGCGCACCAGAGATTTAAAATAGAATTATCAGTCTGCATCAGTACAGCAGTCTTATCATCTCATATTTCTTCTTTAATTCCACCGGTATATTTTCCTAAAGCATTTAACATGAAAAAAACAGGGAAGGTTAAACCTCGGGTTTCTAGTTTCTAGTGTAAATTTATACAGAAATGAAAAATTGTGAACTAGTGAGGAAAAACTCCAAAGCTTAAAACAACCAAATAAAAAAGAGATCAATAAATAATATGGGGTAGAAAAATAAAGTAGATTAGTGGTTGCCTGGGGCTGGGTGTAGGAATGACTAAAAATGGGCATGAGGTTTCTTGTTGGCTGGTAAATATGTTCTAAAATTAGATTGCAGCAATGATTGCAACTGCTCTGTAAATTTACTAAAAATTAGGGAATTGTGCAGTTAAAATGAGTGAATTTTATGGTGTAAAATTATGTCTCAATAAGGCTGTAAAATCAGCAAAGAATTAAAGAAATATACAAATAAAGAGTATGGCCCATCTAAAGATTTTGAACAGCCACAGGGAATGTTTACCAATAGCTGCCAATAGGAACTGAAACTAACAACAGTGGAAGAAGCATACTGTAAATGGAAAGATAGTTGAAGATATCTTTCAAATTTTTATTCTGATAAAATATATAAAATTTACCCTATTAATCACCTCTAAGTGTACAGTTCAGTGGTATTAAATACATTCACATTGTTGTGCATCCATCCCTACCATACACCTCCGTGACTCCTCATCTGGAAAAGCCATTTCTCTAAACTCATTAAACAGTAAATCCCCCAAACTCTCACTCCAGCCTCTGGATCACGATTGTACTTTCTGTCTCTATAATTTTTACCACTCTAGGTAACACATATAAGTAGAATTGTACAGCATTTACCTTTTTGTAACTAGACTTTTTATTCATGAACCTTGAATATATCAGAATTTCTTTTGTTTTGCGGACTGAATAATATTCCATTGTATGTGTATGCCATATTTTGCTTCCCTCAGTCTTAATTTCTTCCTCTTTTTCAAAAGGCAGTTTTGCACTTAGGATTCTTGGTTAAGGGTCTCTCTGTCTCTGTTACTATCACTCTTTCATCTTCCCATTCTCTCACACTGTGATAATCTACTGCCATCTGGCTACCAAAGTTTCTGGTGAGAAATTTCTGGTCCTTCTTGAAGATCTCTTGTATGTGATGACTTGCTTTTCTCTCATGGCATTCAAGATTCCCTCTTTGTCTTTTGACAGTTTGATTATAATGTTTCTTCATGGAGTCTCTTTGAAATCATCCTACTTTGAGTTTTTTGGAGCTTCTTGGCTGTTTATATTTATGTCTTTTATTAAACTTGGAGAGGTTCCAGCTATTATTTCTTCATCTAATCTGTTACTTTCTCTTTCCCTTCTTCTTCTGAGACTCCCACATATGTATGTTGGTTTACTTAGTGGTTTCTTTTAGGTTCCCCAGGTTCTATAAACATTTTTCCATTTTTAAAAATTTTTGGTCTTCAGACTCTATAATTTCAAGTGTACTATTTTCAAGTTCATGGATTCTTTCTGCTGACTGCTTCAATCTGCCTTTGAATTGCTCTAGTGAATTTGTATTTCAGTTAAACTATTCAGCTTTAGAATTTCTCATTTATTTATTTTGTACTTGATTTTCTCTGGTAATACTTTTTTATTATTTTATTTTTATTTTTTCCCCACAAGCTGCTTGCAAGCTTGACATAGAACTGGGAGGTTGGAGAAGGGTGGGATAGGTTGCTTCTTCTAAACTTAGCTATGAAACCAACTAAAATAAAAACAATTACCATCAGGCCTTTTTGGGGAAGTTGGAAAACTTCAATAGACTGCAGAGTTTCAAAATAGTTACTTCAGATAGAGGCTACCAGGACAGCTGTTTTTTGGGAAGGAAGACAGATTCCTGGTGTTTCCCATTCTTCCATCTTCCCAGAATCCTCTTTGAAGATTATATTTTATCCTAATTTACATATTATTTCCTCAAATGAAGTTATTGAATTTAAAAAGTATTTAAAAAATGAAATATGGAAATTATAAATCATCAAAGATGGATAATATCTAAGAATTATACAAGATAACAATGAGATAAATAGAAAATCTTGGCCAGCTTTCTCTTCTGGATAATCAAATGAAGCTGATAGTCTATTGTTTAAAAGGGTGTGTGGGAGAGGCTAAAGATTAGAAGTCAATTTTGGATGAACTGAGAATATAATTAGACACAGAATAACAAAATGCTTCAACAAGGAAAGGTTCTTGTAGTTAAGCAGGAGTCAGACAAAAAGAAAACAATCTATAATCCATAAAGAATTACTAAAACAAAGCATAAAGGGATACTGTAGATATAATATGCCTGGATACTTTACACAAATCTTTATGAAGGAATTTTCAAAAAGAGGTTATTTGGGACAATGAAGACAAAGGAGAATTCTGACACTGAAATACAATTTCACTATTAAAGATCAAAGACTATAATTTTGATGCTACTGAGAAAAAATTAAAATTAAATTACATTTAAATGTAAGTACCTTAATGATCAATATTAAGACCATTATTAGCCAACAGATTGTATTAAATAACATTATATTAAAAGGAAGAAAATGAACAAAAGTATGAAATTATTCAAATTGACACATACAGTAGAATTTTATAAAAACTATAAAAGGACTAAAATTACCAAAGCTATAGCCATGGTTTTCTTTCCTTTACCTGTGTTCCTATTTAAAGTGACTACCACCTGAGATAACTAGGGCTGTGATTGAAGCTTTTTACTTTTTTTCTCAAGATTTTTTTATTATTAATATAAGAATGAGATTCTAGAATATTATCCAACTGAAAATGCAATTTTATCCTAATATATTCTCAGGCTCTTTTTGGCAGTCAATGAACTATGCAGGGAAAATTTTTCCTTCATTACTGGGTTTCTAAAATAGTGTGGACAATGACAAGCAAGATATTATTTGAGAGTGCACTCATTTATAGTTTTGTTTGGGGCCTTCATACACATATGCAGCTCACTAGTATTTTAATAAAAATACTGGCAGATGTATACATAAAGTTCCAAGGCTTATGTTTCTACACTGGTTCTAGGAGAACAAATTGGAGTGGCATAAATTGGTATGATTCTTCTGTAGAACAATGAATAATACATGTCTAAAGCCTTAAGATTTGACATTCTCTTTGATCCCATTTTTTCCCCTTCCTCTCTGGAATTTATCTTAATGAAAAAAGTGCATATGTAGAATATTTTATCTAAAAAGATGTTATCCAACTTGTGAAGTGTAAAACTGAAACCTCCTTGTCTATAAATAGGAGATGTATTAAATAAGTATAATATATTCATATAATACAACTACAGATGTTCTTCCACTTATGGTAGAATTATATCCTGGGATATATTAACTTTAAGTTGAAGATATTATCAGGCCAAAATTCCTTTAACACACCTAACTTAGCAAATGTCATTGTTAAGGAACACAGTACTGTACAGAGAGTATTAATTATTAAACCTTGTGATTATGTGGTTGACTAGGAGCTGTGGCTCACTGCCATAAACCCCCACAGCAAGAGTTTGATACTACATATCACTAGGCCAAGAAAATGTCACAGCTCAAAATTCAAAGTGCTCTTTCTACTACATGCACTTTACTTTTATACCATGATGAAATAGAAAAATCGTAAATAAAATTATCCTTAAGTTGAAGATTGTATATGCACCTAAAAAAAATGATGGCCACGAATTTTTCAGTAGACTGTGACTGTCCAGAAAATTATGTTATGAGATAGGTTGTATAACATATGTTTACTGACTGTGTTAAAGAAAAGATTTGCACTGGGCATGGTGGCACACGCCTATAATCCCAGCGCTTTGGGAGGCAGAGACAGGAGAATCGCGAGTGCAAAGCCAGCCTCAGCAATGGCGAGGTGCTAAGCAACTCAGTGAGACCCTGTCTCTACATAAAACACAAAATAGGGCTGGGGATGTGGCTCAGTGGTCGAGTACCCCTGAGTTCAATCCCTGGTGCAGGAAGGGAGGAAAGGGAGGGAGGGAGGAAGAAAGGAAAGATTTGCAAACTAATATGAAAAAAAAATTAAATTATATCTCTGAATACACATGTTTTTAGCATTTATCTCTCTGGTGAGATGACGGACAATTTTTATTTTGTTCTCTGTGTTTCTGTTCTATAAAATTCTGACAATAAATACATATTATCTTTGGAATAAAATAAGAATAAAAGTTTTTTATTTTGAGTTAAAAATAAAGGAAAGTCATATAATGTAAATTGGGTGTGAACACACCCTGGAAACATTGAGTAAAGGGATCTCTTTCTGGTTAGTCAGTCCCTGAACTACATCTTTCTATAGGTCCCTGTTAAATAAACAGGATACCAAGTGGGTAACTTAGTATGTGACAAAGGGTAAAAGGCTCAGCACCAGAATGCTTGGCATTTAGTTCAGGTTTTGGCATTTAATCATGGAAAGACTAAGTAACTCTTGATCCTAACTTCTCTTATTTTATATGCTTTGCTTATAAAAACATACCAATGTACCCTTTCTATTTCCAAAGGTTACTGGAATATTCAATTATGTGTCTGAATGTAGCTATGCTTTATAACTTTAAATTAATAATCTTTATAATAAAATACTTATTGAAATAAAAACCGAAGAAGAAAGTAGACAACTAAACAAATAACAAACGTTTGGAAAAGAAGAAAAATAAATAAATAAAATGTGAAATTTTACACCAAATTTTTAAAATTCTCATGAGAAAGAAATTTTAAGAATATATAAGACAACTGTTAAATCCCATCTCCTTCCTCAACATCCCGTTAAGCCACTATGGGTGCCCTAATAGCACTCTCGGCCCTGCTATCCATTTGAATTCTTGGTAATATATACAGCATATGCAATTTGCAAGCCACTAAAGGTTCTATGGGAAAATAACCTTTTGGTTGTCTATTCTATACCACAAAAGGACTTTCATATAATACTCATTCAGAAATAGTCATTGAATAAATGCTCAGAAGTATGCTTTTAAGAATATGTGTCTCAGAGTGTGTATGTGATAGACTTGGGTCAGGGGAGGGTAATGCAGAGATAGTACCATGGTAAAATGGAGGAAGAGTATAATCCTGCAGCGGGAATGAGGGGCAGGAGGAGAATGGAAAGGAAGGAAAAAACAGGGGAGGGCGAGATGCACATAAAGCCAGCCAGCCTTGGTGAGAGTGTGAAGAGTAAAAGTTCAGTGCTCTCTCTTACAGTGTCATACTGAATTTCTGAGGAAATAATGCTTTTCAAAAAGTACAGTAAAAAGAAGGTGTTCTTTGGTAAGAAGATCTGGATACACTGGATTTGAGGTGTTGAAGGGACATTCTCATGACTGATAGCAGAGCTGGAATGTGGAATTAGGAGTACTCATGAGAGTGACAGATGGAGATTTGGGGTAGTAGGTAAGAGAATGAAGAGAATTATAGAGAAACACATGAAGCTGCTTCAGAAGGAAACTTCTGGAACATTAACAAGGAATGTGTGTGATAGGGAAGAAAAAAATAAAATTAGGAGAAATGAAGTAAAAGATCACAAAAATCTATTCTTTCCCCACTATACCTTGCTTATCATTTCTGAAAACTTAAATAAAATACACACTACTGATATATTTGTCTTTCTATACCTCTATGCACCATTCTTCAGACCCAAATAGGACACAAATGTAGTAAAACTTGCACAGCTAAATATTCTCCAGCTTCACTGTTTTTAAATGTAGCACGTTCCCTGGTTAAGCCATTCATCACTATTTGTTGACATTCATAGACTGTATTTTTGTACATGCATTTACTTCATAAAATATAGCAGAAACTGCATTATGCAGGAACAGAGTAATATCTAGCTCAAATGGAAGATAAAGATTCTCAACATTATCATTACAATGTTAATGTCCTGATCCTAATTTTTCCTACAAAGCAAACCGTCTGTTTTGAAGGTTCTAATTGATGAATATAATTAAAAGCTAAAGTTCTTTGTGAGGGGAGCAAAGACCTTCCCTTCAGTAAGCAAGGAGTTGAGTATCAAACTATTGTTTTGTCTCCAGTATAATAGTATTGTGTTACATGACAGCGTTTATGGCATCACAGGTTGGATACTGTTTGTAATAAGGGTAAAACTGATAACAAATCATATTGGCCTGCTTAATATGGAAAAAGCTAATGATTCCTTCTCCACTGTATCATTGTTTGTTAAAGCATAGAACTGTTTTGGCATTTGGAAAGAAACAATTCTACCAAATATTACTGTGAGTCCATAGAGATAGTAAAGCTTTTATTGTCTGGATGAGACAAAAACTGCCTATGTTAGGAACATCCAAGGATCACCTATCGTTCATCACGTGCAAGGTAGCAGCCTTCCTCCAAGTTCACTCAAGCAGAAAATGAACAGCTGCCCATGGTGATCAAAGAGAGAGAAAATGCCACTCCAGGAATGAAAGTCTCCTTTTCATTTTTAAAACGTTAAAACAATATTTTGTCTACTTTTGCTGAAATAGCAAGAGAACCAGATTTGATAAGGTCACAGGCACGGAACTGATCAGTTACCCCTTGACGTGTTTAAAGAATTTTACAATGATATAACCAGCAGATGCTCAAAAGTCATCCCAAACCAGAAAAGACAAACATTCCATTTTCAATCATGGGTGAATTATTGTGAAGTTTCAAAGCATATTGTTCAGAATGAAATTTTACCGAGAAAAATCTCTGGATCTTGAGTCTTTGGAGAATTATAAACTATATCAAATTAAAAGCCTGCATTGGACATTTTCAAAGTATTTTTTACCCCCCATAAAACCACAAGTCTTCTTAAAACAGACACATTTCATAGATCAATTTTTGTTGTTTGTCCTTCAGTAGTCAATGGGTTAAAAAATACAGCTAGTGCTCCAGGAAAAAAAAATATTATGTCATTAAGGCTCAAACAGCTAATAAGAAAACCTCAAGGGATATAGATAAAGCATTCCATGTAATAAGCAGCTTCAAGCAATTGGTGGTTGAAGAAACTACTGGAAGATACAGCCCTGTCCTTTACTGGGATCTTCTGCCTGCGTGGACAGAGCTGTGAAAGGGCAGATGCAAAAATACCAGGGAATGAAAAAATATCTTGGGAAAAAGAAGCATGCTCCATTGACACAAAATAATGAAGAACTTTTACTTCGTGACTGGTTGCTGATTAGAGATAGTTCCAAAAATATTTTGAGTGACATGGTAACTGTTATAGTTTAGATATAAGGTACTGCCAAAATCCTCTGTGTTAATTCAAAAATGTTCATAGGGAAAATGATTAGATTATTAGCACTGTAACCTAATAAGTAGATTAATCCCAATGATGGATCAGTAATCTGAGTGGACTAAGTGGGTGGTATCTGTAGGCAGGTGGGGTGTGACTGGGGGAAGTTAGGTCACTGGGGCATGCCTTTGGGATTTTTATTCTATCCCTGCCCCCTTGTGCTTTCTCCCTTTCTCTCTCTCTCTTTCTGTCCTTCCTGGTTGCCACCAGTGGAGTAGCTTTCCTCTTCCACATCCTTCTGCCATGGCAGTGTTTCATCTCAGGTCCAGAACAATGGAATCAGCGACTACGGACTGAACCTCTGAAACTTTGAGCCCAGAATAAACTTCTCCTCCTCCAAATTGTTCTTTTCAGGTATTTTGGTCACAGCAATAATAACCTGACTAAAAGCATAATGCTATGGAAGAAAAAAATTCTTCCATGTCCAAGATTTGGTGTGTTTGTGAAAATTTGTCCTCATCCTATGGCCATGTATTCTAAAGTTTAACAAAAATGAAGCACTTTTTTCATGACTTCTATAATCAGGTAGATGAGAAATCATACAAGATTTGTGACTTGATGATTTTGCATCAAACTCAACAATAAATATTCTATGGGCTTAGCTAAAATTCAACCCAAACCTTTGTGGCTTTTTGGCATCACAAAGCAATAGATAGTGAGGGATCAAAAAATATAAAATTGAGTATGATCAAGGTTTATGTTTTTTCTTATATCAGGAGACAGACAGCTGCTAGAACTGATGAGAGGACAACTAAAAAAAAAAAAAGATGACGACGACAATAATGGCTTTCAGTTCTAAAAAGACAGATCAATAATTTGTTACAGGAAAATTTATAATAAAAAAATGTGACCAGGAAAATATGTCCTAAAAAAATTGCTCAGAAAAAGACCCACATGAATGAAGGACTCCCCACACGGGTTTAAGTAACGCTTGTCAAACTGTCCAAAGAACCCCAGCTCAGGTATGTGATATTTTCAGTACTTTTCATTTGTTGCTATAAATCAGCAATTTTGAAGAGAAGAATTCTATAGAATTCACTGTACTTTTAATATTAAATATAATTGATGGTGATTAATTCATGAAACTTCTAAAATTAAAATTATATACACCAGAGTTTGGAGAAAACTTTACATTGAAGAGTGTCCTATTAGATAATGAAAAGTTGACTTAAAATTTGATTACATACATGTGTGATGATGCTTGTGATTTGGGGCATTGGGCCATTAGTTACAAATGTAATCTCCATTGTAATAGCATTTTGGGAGAGCAATTAGACTTGATATGTCTCATTTCAATTTATAGAACCTATTCTAGAAGCATAATCTGTCATAATCTGTCAAAACTGCCAGGACTGTCTGCAGCACTTCAGTGTACTTTACAGCTAACGTCACCACCGCCCACCACCCATCTGCATAATGCATTTAACTTTACACAAGATATTTGCATCTATTAACTTATGTCATCCCAAAAATGGTCCTATAAAAGTGGGTGGAGCAAGGATTATGAACTGAATTCTACTTATGAGGAAAATGAGGTAACAATGCATTCGTGGCAAAATCTGGATAGATTCAAATCGCTTGGCTCCAAACTAGTGTTTGTTCCTCCAAAGAGCAGCTGGGTATTTCCAGGGACTCAGTGCAATGGGCAGATTGAGGCCATGGGCTCCAAAACTGTCAAGAAAGTCACGATGACTGTCAATGAAAATTCTCCTGGAAGAGGATTTATCCTTACTCTCTCTTAAGAGGATTCACTAGCAGCAAAGACAGGATTTCAACCCAAGTAGTTCTCTCTGGGTAAAACCCAATTCAATGGTCAGTAAAGTATTATGGCACCTAGAATATACCTAGTAATTTTTGTTTATCAAAATTGACGGTCAGCAAGATGTTATATTCCTTATTGCATAGCATTATATATCTTCCAACTAGAGAGTGAGTTTCTCAAAGGAAGAACCTTGAACCTTGCTTATTCTTTCCACTGCTTGGTGCCAGGAACATTGAAGTTAGTTGCTCAATAAAATTTGTGGAAAAAATGAAGGAAGAAAGGAAAGAAGGAAAGAGAAAAGGAAGGAAAGACTTTTGGAATTTCCTTCTGCAAACCACTCTGTTTCTGTGCTATGACCACAAAAGATTTCAGAACAAACAAAGCTAAATGTTTGAGGGTCATCATAATAAAGGATTATCTTAAAATCAAGTAAAGGACAGACTTCATTTTAATATTGATTTCAAAATTACCAGTAGTTAACCTGCATTAAAGAGATCAACTTTTTAATACAAATCACTAACAAATTGGGTAACTTGACCAAAGTTGGACCTAGTTTCTCATTCACTCAAACTGATTTCTATGGTTTAGCTTCATGAAACTTATCTATCATTCAGGACAATAAACTACATAAGAACTATGCGGTGTTTTATATGATGTTAAAGAGAGAA
This sequence comes from Geosciurus inauris, assembly GCA_004024805.1. Taxonomy (NCBI): domain Eukaryota; kingdom Metazoa; phylum Chordata; class Mammalia; order Rodentia; family Sciuridae; genus Geosciurus; species Geosciurus inauris. The sequence goes on from PVHX01015435.1 coordinate 24,084, forward strand.
CACTATTACTGGCACTTGTATCAAATAAAATTGCTTTCTTCGGCAAGCTAACTCAAACTAGGAAAATGAATTTGTTGAAACTCTTCATAAACCTTATATAAAGTCTGCAGTCTCCTAAATGTAAAACTCTGCTTATAAACATTGTCAGGGTAAAATTTCATCTTAAAACAGAGTGATTGCTTCTATTTCCTACAATGTTTACACAGCAACTCCTGCAGAATTACTCTAAGAAAGAAATAGAAAAGAAAATCAATAGCAACATAGCACTATGAAATAACCTTTGTGGCAGGAACGGAACCAGAAGATTAAGATAAGACCATAAAAGTATGAAATAATAAAAAGGGCACCAAATTCAACCCCATAAAAAAGACTGAAGATGATTTCATATGTATATGAACTATAAACCAATGGAACATGGACATTTTATTATTTCACAAAAATATTTTCAAGTAGTGATTAATATTATTTTTCCTAACCTTGTTGTACCCAGAAGCCTTAATCAGATATTATTTGTTAAAATACAATTTACAGCATTATAACAAATTTCTCATTTACCAAATAATTTCTTTTTACAAATGGTACTGTTACTTTAAATAAATTTTTTGAATTAAAAAATTATTTAATGTCTTCCTTTTCCTTCAAAATGCCAATTATTAATTATGGAATAATCATAGCTGCTTTTTTAAGGTTTATAGTCAGCATCCTTCTTCACTATTTGTCCATTTTTGTTTTTCTCTTACAGAGACTTTGGAGGTATTATTGCATTACTAAAATCTAAAATCCCTATCAATATTTATCTAAATATTAATTTGAGTTGAAAATTAGACATTTTCAAAGGTACTATCCTGAGTAATTTGAAATTAGGCATGAATTTCCATATGTTTCTTTAGGTCAGCAGATTTCCAAAGCTCCAAGTTTGGAGGTAACTGCCCTAATAGTCATCTATTACTAACACCTGGTCCAATCAAGATGAGAAACAAATGATCTTTCTTCTGTCAAGTCACCCACAAGTAACAACTGAATTTCCCCATCAAACCAATGCCCTCTGCAATGTGCAGAGAGTGAAGAAGAAAACAGATCTACTTGATATCCACCTAAAGGTTACTGAGGTTCTCTGTTTAATTTTGCTAACATTTTTTGAGTCTTTTTAGCCAATGTCACTATCAACTCTGAGCCTTTTTTTTTTTTTTTTGGTACTGGAGATTGAACTCAGGGGCACTCGACCACTGATCCCTATTTTGTGTTTTATGTAGAGATAGAGTCTCACTGAGTTGCTTAACAACTCGTCGTTGCTGAGGCTGTCTTTGAACTCATGATTCTCCTGTCTCAGCCTCCCTAAGTGCTGGGATTACAGGCTTGCGCCACCGCACCTGGCTACTACTCTGAGTCTTGAATATGGAAAAGTTCTATACATTCTTTTACAGTTGAGAATTCACACTTGCTTCTTCTTTTCATTGGTAAGTATTCCTGCAAAGTTCACTTGCCTAAGCAAAACCTCACTGAAATAGAAATGGGTCTTTGTTCAACATGCACAAATTGTCCAAAAGTATTTGCTTTCTTGTGATGTGTTTTAACATATACACATTTTAGTCTGCTCTTGATGGTATTAATTTAGGAATGTGAACTTCTAACACTATACAAACACAAGACAATGAATCAAATTCTTAAGCAAGAGGGCAATGTGAAGACAACACATACACTTGATCTGCCACAACCACTTCACTGTGCTAGGTTCATGGAGCAGAAGGAGAGATCATTACTTGCTCCTGAAAGCACATCCTTCCTATCCAGCCTCACATCTTTCCTTTCCCATTGTTTGGGTATGTTGATTTGCACCATATTTCAATCTTGAAATTCACATCAGACCAACTTTACATTGTTTAGTAACTTCTAACTTATACAGTATTAAGATCAATTCCATTATAATCAATATTCTGTCATATAACTTAATTACGTTGGCATTTATACCAATTATATCTAATAAGTTAGACATATTTAAATAAATTCTAGCAAAGAACTTAAGCAAATGAGAGCCACCTGGCACAATGACAGAAAAAAACTGCTTCAGCATAGGAGTGGCAAAAGGTGCTCTATGCTTTCCATGTTAAAATGATTTAGTTTGATTGACAGACATTCTGTGGTCAGAATATTTTCTCTTTGACATAAGATATAAGAAGAATTGGTTGGTAATGAGAAAGCAGAGTAAATGAGAAGAAATACGGGAGCTCTTATTTTTCTCTTTACAGTAATGAGTTATCTAAAATGACACTTAGTCCTTGACAATCATTTTTTAAAGGACATTTACTGAGGGCATGCTATGCAATCAGAACTTAACTGAAGTATCAGATTACCCAACGTTTCCTGTTGCTCTTGCTTTGACAGCTTGAACATAACTATTAGGAACATTTAGAAAATTTTCATATTCTAAATAATACGGGGTCTGATCCACTGTTAGAGACTGGGATGAGCAGCAGTCCTCCCCCACGGCCTGCCCCCAACAATCCCCCTTTCCCTAAATACAGTCTCTAATCTCCATGATTTGAGGGTTGAGAAAGATACATGGTATTCTTAGTGGGGAATGCAGAGGGTGTGTTCTCTATTCCCCATCAAAGTAAACAAAATTAAATGAAGGAGAGCTTAAAAATAAATACTAAAATCAAAGATGTGAAAGTGACATGACTTACTGTCATTACAGGGAAGCAGAGCCAGCCAAAGAACTTGTGACTGCGTTTGATACATACGTGACCTGAAGGTTTCTGAAGACAAGTCTATGCTAGTGGTGAAAGATTCTAAGAAGAAAATGAGACAGAGCCCCTCTATTCCTCATATCCCCTTGAGGCTGCCAAAGAAGACCACCGTGACTAATTGGGCATCATATGCGGGGGTATAAAGGACAAGATGGGAGAAGAACCATGGCATGGCCTACAGAATAATCATATTAGGGGATCCTCAAGGTGGACAGAGGTACATAAGCTACTTATGGAAAGCAAAGAGTAACAATGTGTAGTATATGCATATTTTGAAATCAAGCAATCTGGGTTCAAGCTTCAGTTTGGATACTATTTATGATACTATTTATGATATTTATGATACTTTGATACTTGGTTAATTCACTCAAGGTCTCTGAGCCCCAGTTTCCTACTCTGCAAAATGGAAAAAACAAAACAAAACAGTGTAGCTCACAGGACTTTTTATAAAGAATAAATCAGATAGTGCTTTTAGAAATGATTTCCAATGATTATTCTATGCAAATGCTGTTATTATTGTTTAACTCATATATTAGATCTACCTTTTTGCCTTGCCCTCAGCATCTTAGTGAACTGTACACAATCTTAGGACAGCTATACTCTTGTGCAATTTGATGGATTGCATATTCCCAGAGGTGCCCTAATAAGCAGAATGTACGAATGACCTGCAATGATCCTCATCCTTGTGTTATTTTCTTCTCTTTGAGTGTAGGTGGAACCTGTGAATATGATAATATATCAAATAATGTATGCTATATATATGATAGGAGAAGCAAAAGAAAGAAGCTTGCCTGGACATCTAACCTTTAGAACTGTAAAATAACAAATAAGTTTTGGTTTGAATTACTAAAATTGTGATAATCTATATAATGTAACAATAGAAAACCAATATGGCAATAGAAGACCTGATAGATTTTGGTATCAGAAGTTGGGTGTTACTCTAAGAGATACCTAAAAATGTGAGAGTGGTTAGTAAGTGAAGTCAGACAGAGCCAACTCATGAGGAAAATTTTTGAGCTCTTTCTTGCTTACAGATGAAGAGTACCATATGCAAGAATGAGAGGTTCCTGATCACACTCCCCAGCTAACACTAGCTAGGAAAGTAGGACCTCAGTCCTCCAGCTGCAAAGAATTGAACACTGTTGACAATCTGAAAGCATCTGGAAGCAGTTCCATCTCTACATACTCAAGACAAAAGCTGATACCTTTCAGTACTCACTTTTTCTCAGAGGCAGAGAGCAAGTCAGCCCACCCAGCCTTTTGACTACCAAATGTGAGATAAAAAATGGGCCTTGTTTTAGGCTTCTTGCTCTGCAGTAATCTATTATGCAGCAATAGAAAACTAACAAACTATTCAAACTATTTATTTATATATCGAATTATACTATTTATTAAATGAAAGCCATTGATTGAATATTCATAAAGCAATTGGTGTATGTCAGGGAACATTCCATGTGAGGTCAAGGCTAAAATTCACCTTAAGAGTTTTAAATTCTCAATTGTTGGAATTTGAAAAAAAAAAAAAAAACAGTGTTGTAAGCTAACTACAACTAAAACTAATTGGGGGACATAAACACCCTGGTGTTGTGAAAAATATTTGTTGGTGGCAGTACTGTGGAGCTGTAAAAGTGGCAGTCAAGTAAGACGGAAGGTCAGCACCAATATAATTTGATCATTAACATCTATGGTTTGCTCGCAGGCTGATGACATACAGATTACTTACAAGGAAATGAAAATTTTGTAATAAGAAATGACATCTCAGAACACTTGTAGGGGCTGATTGGTCATTTGGAATGGCTTTATGAGGAAGGCAGGGCTTGTATGGTGTCTAAAATAAAAGAACTAAATTACTAAAATAAAAGAACATCAGTGATGAACTGAAACAAAACTGTAGATAAGATCAAATTAACTCCCCTTCTTTTCCCCCATGCATTATAATATCTCATTGTTCCCTGCCCAAAAAAGAGCATCCCTCTAACTCTAGTTTCTCTCTAGGGAATAAAATCAAAGAACACTCTCCCAGGAACTTAATTATCCTTCCTTGGAAGAAATCCTCTCTTTCAGCATGAAGGCAAATAGTAAAGGCTATTTCATCTTGTTCTGCTTCCATCTATGCCTGTTAATTTTACAACACATGTTTTGATATCAGAATATTTTTAATATATAGCTTAATACTAGCATCTGGTGCTATTGGCAAATAGTAAAAAGTTAACCACCAATGAGAATTAAAATATGCCTTTTCCTAGAAGGAATATCATAAAAACAATCTTCTGATTATTACTTGGTCCCTAACTCCCAAAGAAAAAGTACTGTCAAAGGACTAATTGACAAATCACTGGATTTATAATCCTTATCCACTAGATATTTTTAGAATCAAAGTTCTCAAACTTGACTGATGATAATAATTAACTAAAACATTTAACAATTTCTGATGCATGGTTTCTACTCTCTCCAAGATTCTGAGTTTTGGGTTTGGATTGCAGTTTGGGTATAGTGATTGTTTTAAGATCTCTCCTACATGATTCTAACAAATGGCCCAATGGTTAATCTCTATTTATTGACTAGTTTTGTCACACCTGTTCTGAGATATGGCCCAGGATTACATATCTGATTTATTCCTGGGGAAATAATATGTGAGTACAGCCTACTAGAAGGGCTAGATTCTAGAGATAGCTCAAATACAAAAATCCATGAGTATTTGCTCTGAAATGAAAATGCTACAAACACTCCTTTGAATGTTCTCATATTTCCAAAGGTGTTTTTCAATTTCTCTAGGCACATCAAGGCAATGCCTTGTTTGAATGCAAACTGAATCTTCTTTTTAATAAGAAAGATGTGTCTCTGCCTTAGGACAAGGTACAAATAAATAGTCTATGGATGCCAGACAGTGGCCCAGGGATGTACATGATGGGTTGAGACATGACAGATATTATAATATACATAGAAGATCCTAGAAATTACAAAATTAATAGTTATAAGTTGTAAACCAAGTTTAATTATCTTAGTAATGATTTAGCAATCCCTTATCTATCTTCTATACCATTTATGGGCAATTAATGCCCTTAAGCTAAGAACATAGCCAACCAAAGGGAGCTTTATACTTCACCTTGGCTGAATTTTGATATTAACACAATTTGGCTTTTAAAAAAAATCAGAGTTCATTTAAGGTGGCCTCATTATAGAGAGGGAAGTGGAAACTTGAAAGAGGAAAGCTATTAGAAAGTACATTTATGGAGAGGGAATGGAATTAATGGATCTTTGATTTTTTCCCATCTTACATTTTCTTTTGTTTTTGAACTCATATACATATTGATGATGAATCAATTAGAACATTTTTAAGGCTGCCAGAATCTTCTGACCCTGGAGCCTAAATAATGTTGTTTGTTAGCAAGTTGACTGATGTACAATAGAAGTTGGAAGGCCAGAGGCCAAACCACATTTTGCAAAATGCCTCTGAACTAAGTGGCTGACAAGCCCAGGACTTATGTAAATTCAACCCCAGAAGAAAACCTGCAAGTGCTTCTTCAACAGTCAGATAATTCTAAGACTCTTGCTTGAATTTCAAGGCAGCTGATGGGGATTTCCTCTTTCCTTTTACAACCTAGCTATTCTTATAAAAAGAATGCTATACCCTTTCCACCCCAACTTCAATAGTTCACTCTTTAGGAACTCAGAAGCATTGGGATAGGATGAACAGAATTTTTTTTTTTTTTTTCTGAAGGCATCTTCAGACAGAATGCAGAATGAGTTTTTACATAGAGAATATTCATTAGAAGCAGAAGCAAGCAGATCACTATAACACAATAATAGCTCATACTTCTGGCCTGTACCTCACATTTACTCATTTGAGTAACCATTGTGTGGGATTGAGGCTATTTGCATTTTATAGATTAGGAATCAGAGACATAGAACTTAAATAATCCATGCACCATGTTGTAGTCCTTGCAGAAATGAGTATTGGTAAAGGGGAACTCAAGAAGGAACTTCCTGGGGGCATTCACATATGAGCTAAGTAAAAATGTTAAATAGAAATTACATGGATGAAGTGAGTGAAGGAAGGAGAATGAAGCTCCTGACAGGGTAGGGAATAGCTCATGTAAAATCAAAGAGGTTAAAGTAAAACAAAACAAACACGCAAACAAAACCACCTTTACATTGCATGTTGGGTAGTTTGGTATGGTTGACAGACAATATCTAACTCAGGGAGATGGCACTGGGGAGATAAAGTGGGGGGAATCACAGCACTTTTAGAATCATACCAAAAAATTTGACTTTATTCTACAGACCAGAAAGTCTCAAATGTTTTTAACATAACCCATAGAAAGAAATAGACTTTACATGGTAACTAATATATTTATATTTATATGTATAATTTTAAAATTGAATAAAATTTCTCAAGGGAAAGTAACCAACCTTACTACTAGAATATTTTTATTTTATAATATATTTTATAAACATTCTCATCTATTTCATTTGTGTAGGAAATTAACAGGGCTCCCTACACCCATTTTTAGGTCTCATTAATTGATTATAATTCAGTTTGACTAACACAGCAATAGATATTTAAGTATGGGGGTGATCATCAAAGGATTTTAATCACAGGAGACACCAGCTAGATTGTCATTTCAGCTGGGTCACTTTCGTAGCATGCAACAGCTGTTGGAGGATGATTTTGAATCATTTTGCAAACTCATGTAAAAGGAAATAGAGAAGGAAAAATCAAGTCTCATTAGACACTATGAAGAATAAAATTTAAAACATAGTTTCCACTAATGGGGCACTTCTATATTAGAAGAATGTTAAAAGAATAGCACCTTCTTCCTGGACATGTTTAAAAGTACAATGAACACTCAGTTATCTCAGTAGGGTCACTGACATATCCGCCTGAAAAAATGGAAACCAACGAGATGACCATTGATGCCCACTTCCAGCTCAATGCTTCACTTTCTGGCCACTAACCATCTGAAACCAATTTTATCTGCCTGAGAATAAAAAGTCACATGTACACAAGACTACTCTAAAATAGGGCCTGTAAGCTGGGCGCAGTGGCGCAGGCCTGTAATACCAGCACTTTGGGAGGCTGAGACAGAAGAATCACGAGTTCAAAACTAGCCTCAGCAAAGGCAAGGCGCTAAGCAACTCAGTGAGACCTTGTCTCTAAATAAAACACAAAGTAGGGCTGGAGATCTGGCTCAGTGCTTGAGTTCCAGTTGATTGAACTCAGTCCTGAGTTCAATCCCTGGTACCAAAATGAACAAACAAATAAACAAGTAACATAAAATAGGGCCTGTACACATTTATTAGAAACATGAATAATCATGACCTTCTCTGCTCAGTCTGCTCCTGTACGAATGTCTATGCGACTATTAGCAGGAAGCTCAAGATGTATTTCTCAGCAAAAGATTTCTCTCTCTCTCTCTCTCTCTGGCTTTTTTTTTTTAATACTAGAGAATGAATCAGGGTGCTTTTACCACTGAGCTACACCTCCAGCCCTTTATTTCGAGATAGGGTCTTGCTAAGTTGCCCAGGCTAGAGATCCTTCTGTCTCTGTCTCTGTGTAGTCACTGGGACTACAAACACACCATGCCTGGCTCCTGAAAGAAATTTTCTATGAGAAGATAATGGGTTTATTATAGACAAGGCAATAATGCCTTTTGAAATACTGTACACTGATGAAGAATAATTATTAATAACATTTTTATTGCTATCGGGTTATTATGTTTCTCTAATTTGAAAATATTCTAGCATATTTGTACTCTTGCTGTTCTCTTAGTCTGTGCCTCATTTTTTAAGCACTGATTTTAATTAGAGAATAGAAACAAAACAATGGAGTCACAAAGCCACACGTAAATAAATGAATTGAACCCAACAAGGACACCAGAGGTTCTTAAAAGCACTTTGCAGGGCTGGGGCCCAGTGGAAGAGCGCTTGCCTCGCATGTGTGAGGCCCTGGGTTCGATCCTCAGCACCATATAAAAAAATAAATAAAGATATTTGTGTCCATCTACAACTAAAAAAATATTTAAAAAAAAAAGTACTTTGCAACCTAATTTTCTCCTTGAAATCTGGGACAGGGAAAGAATCCTATAGTCTGTGTCTAACCAACTCTACCACTTCCAAAAAATAAAATAAAATAAAAGTAGAAACATAGCCACAAAGGTTGGCAATTCTGGGTTGACTGTTGATGTCTGGCTTTCAGAAAACTTATTTTTCCTGTAACTCATTTATTTTAACTTTCAATCCTAAAGGAATCACCTCCTTACTAGACTGGTATGCACAAATATTTACACAATCTATGTTTTCCCATCACCCTGTAATTATTTTCTTGACACTACAATAGTATCTTCTCGTCCATGAGTCCAAGCAATCTGGACTGACTCTCAGGAATGTACACGTGCTACCTGAAGCATCACTGCCTAACAACAGTGATTATGAAATTCAGAAGCAACAACTCTTCAGAAAACATCTGAAACCCATTTCAGACAAGAGAGTGTAGAAACAAATCAATACACATAATAGGAAAGTTGCTTCTGAGAGAAAGCAACTTTTACTAAATCTGATGAAGGAAAGACTTTGATTCAGTTGACCATGAGTGCTCCCAGTGTGAAATATCTTAGGCCTTCTCCATGACAATGGATAACTGCAATCATATAGATCAGTGTTTCAATCGAGCAGAGCAATAAGGACACTAATGACATCTAAGGATACTAATAACAGCTGGCTTTTACAGGTAGTCAAATCTAGCTTTGAAATAAGACAATGACTTTCATTCAACCCACAAAAACAGTTTAAAACATTGAACCAATGACATAACAAGTATTTTTTTTTGAATAATCATTTGGCATGCAAATTATTTTAAATCATTAGGAGGTAATGCATACCTACCTGCATAATGAGTCCATTTGTTGGTTAGCATACCCCAAAGGACTTTCCTGCTGTGTGTTTTATACTACTGCTGCTTTATATTTTATGTGTTTGCATTAATGTTTTAATTTTCATATACACATCCTAAGGCCATTTTATGAAGGGCATGACTTTTTAAAAATTCGGTCGATATATTAAATTAATGTAAAAAAAGGTCATGAAGCAAGCAGACCTAAATCAATTCTCTGTGCTCACTCTGTAAACTCAAACCTCCCCCTCTGGTTTGCTATGGGCAATGCAGAAGCAAGATCTGGACCCTCGACTCTGGCCCTCTGTAAGGTTAACCTGCATATGCACTGAGTGTCTTTCTTCAGATAACAGATCCTACTCAATTCCTCCCTAAAGTACCATACCATCCCCTTCCCCATAGAAATAAAAAAATAATTGATTCATACCAACAATGTATACATAAGATTGGCTTTTCTCTCTAAATTGACCTTATGATTATGATACAATTCTATCACCTCAGAAAACCTATCCACTATTATATAAGGAGAAGAAATGGAACAAAACATCCAAAAAAAAAAAAAAAAAAACAAGACAACATAATATGGTGATTAGAACCATTCAGTCTCCATCAAACTCAGTTCAGTCACTGCCTGCTGCCTAACATAACTCTGGTCTAGTTATTTCACTTCTTTCATCTTCAGTTTCTTGTTTTCAAAATATGGACAGTAAAAATAAGAGTACTTACCACAAGTTTATTGTTAAAAAAAAAAGTAAAGAGCCATGTAAAATAGTTGTATTTTTTTCAAAATGTTTGTTGTCATTACTAATGAAGAGACAACTTCAAGTGTTACTATGGAAAACCAAGTGAGGGTGTGGATGTCATGCTACATTTAGATTCTGATCCTGCCAGCTACTACATTAGGCACATGTATGTCATATTAATGTCACAGCCCAGCACAGCAGTTAGAAACAAGGGTCTGGTTTTAAATCTTAGCTTGATCATTCACTCACTTGTTTCATTCAATAATCTTAATGGCTCTATAAAATACGTAACAGTATTACCTACTTCCTACTTTATTTTTTAGGAAGATGAAATAAGTTAATACATGTCAAGCTCTCAGAAAAATATCCCTGGTATTTTGTTAATATATGAAAAATATTTCCCATTGTAATTATCCAACTTATTTCAGAAGGGAGAATGCCAAAATATTTTAAAATCCAGAACAATAGAACCAGTCCAGTTGTAATTAAAATAAAAATAATTCAAAAATTCATACTAATAACTATTAAAGTAGTAATGCAATACTTAGCTCAGGCATGACAAGTTATTGTCTATCTATAATTTCACAAATAATATTCAACACAGACTTACTAACAAACCTATAATATGGGTAGGATGGATTATTATTTTCATATTATGCTTCATGAACTTGGAACTCAGAGGCTAGTGACTTGCTGAGCCACACGATAGTCAATGGTAGAGCTGGTGCTAGCATACAGGTGTGGGCCTCCTGGTCCAATGTCCTTTGTGTTACACTGCTTCTCAATGGCCAAAGCACAAAATCATGTACATATATGAATACACCACAGTGAATCTGAACATTGTGTACATCCACATGATTGGGATCCTAATTAGAGTAAGATACACTCCATGTTTGTATAAATATGTCAAAATAGATTCCACTTGCATGTATAACTAAAAATAACAAATAGAAATTTTTAAAAGGTAAGGCAATATGACATGCCATCCCAATAAGAATCCTTCCATAAATAAGACAAATCAAGAGCACAGTACTTTCAGATTAGATAGCCCCAGAGAAGTGATAGATAATACCCACAAAATCTGCACAAACCATAGGGTCATCACCAAAGAGATGATTTTAAAGCTAATTAGTTCTGGGGCTGCAGTCATGGCTCAGTGGTAGAGCACTTGCCTAGCATGTGTGAGGCACTGGGTTTGATCCTCAGCACCACATTAAAAAAATAAAATAAAATAAAGGTACAAACAAAAAAAATTTTTTTAAAGTTAATTAGTTCTGGTGGGTCATAGTCATGGACAGGAGATTGGGTGTCCCTTTCCTGTTGACACTTCATATTCACTTTGTCTTCCGAATCTGTTAATGGTTATTTATAGCTAGATAGAACATATCCTGAATAGGCTACTTTTAAACATGTCAATTAATTTCCAGTTTTTATTTGAGCAGTGAGATTTGCCACTTTGAGTTTGTTTATGTCATTATAAATGAAATATTACATGTAGGAAAAATATATTCACTTGTGCAAATATATATATAAACACACATACACATATATATGTACTGCATGTATATTTGTGAGTGTCTATATATCTACCTATTTTATTTCATTTACAACAAAGAAAAATGGATTCACTTTATAGAGAAAGAACCAGACCAGGTAGCATTCAACTCAGAATTTATACATTAGTAAGGAGAAGGGGGAAAAGGGAATCGGTAATCACACAAATCTTTCCACTGACAAGGTGCCCTTTCTCTGCTTCCCATTTTAACTCTGATTTTCCTCTCATGTTATGGGTGTTAGACAATTCTGCACATTTTCTTTCTCCTGGAGAGAGGTCATACCCATCATATCATTCTTGAGAGAGAAGCAGCTCCTGCATGCTATTGGGTGAGGAGGCAGTTATAAAGCATTTAGTCAGTCCTGAGCCTACTCAGCACTGTGCTAGGTGCTTAGAACTGAGTCTCCCCTGATGTTCATTAAGGAGGGAAAAGTTGGACCTGCTCGTATCATCACTGATCTCCTTAGGCCATGAATAAAATGCAAAAGATTTTGTCCCCCATCCCACAAGTTTAAAAGAAAAAAAACTTTGCTGTATCATTTTGGCCAAATATATTATGGTTTCATATACTTCAACTGTGAATGGAATTTTATAGAACAAATAAATGCCCATTTTTTTGTGGTCTATAAACTTTAAATTTATAAACAAATAACCCATTAAGAAATTTAGAAAGATTTCCAAAGTTCAGAATTTTAGATGGGGTTTCTTAACACTTTTCAATATTGATGTTCTAGACTAGAGAATCCTCCGTAGTAGGAAGCTGCCCTGTGAATTTTACGTTGTGGAGTGAAATCCCTCATTTCTACCCATTTTAGATAGTCAGTGTCAGCCCCAATCTACTGGCACAACTAAAAATGTCTCCAGACATCACCAGATATCCTTGGGAGCAACATTATCCCTGGTTGAAAACCCCATCCAGAACCAAACCTGACCAAACACAATTGTTACTTAGGTATCTTTAAGGATGGCAAAGGAGGGTCTTCAAATATAATGACCCTAAACTTAATGAGAATCTTTCTCCCTCCTCCATCTCCTCCTTCTCTTCCTCCTCCTCCTTCTAAGGCAGTGTGGAACAGAAAGAGAGCAGAAGCCTCAAAGGAGATATCAATGAGTTGAGATCTAGGCCTATTTGGTATTTTAGAAAGATCTCCTAATCTCACTAAGCTTCTGCTTTTTCCATATGTGAAATAGCAGTGCGAGCGCTGACTGTAAGACATACATAGTCTATTTAAACTTTCTCTAATTCTCAATGTGTTTAAAATGGGGTGGGGGGCTAGAAGAATCATCTTGAATTTGAGGTTCTAAGAAAAATTAAGTGAGTTAAGTTACTCATTTAAAATCTATGTGAGCTGCCATTCTGGAGAATAATTTGGCCAGCTAGCTTGAATATCTTTGCTGATGCCAGCAACAGATTGTCTGGATGATACTGCACAAGAGAATCTCTTCAACACAGTCTGCTCAATCTGGCCTATCCAATGTTCTACCTGGGATAACTTTAAATTTTGGGGGGCCTTGAAAGCAGTCCTTGGTCCTTCACAGACTGTAGAGAGGACAGTGCATGACAAATGCCATCTTCATTAAAAGTCAATTCTTGCCAACTTTTTCTTACTACTTTTGTTCCACAATACTGCATATAATTTGAGACATGTTCACAAAACAGAAGCTACAGAAGGTGAGAAAACTCATTCCACTTTCAAAGGCTTATAAATCTAAACAGGGTTCAAAGGGAATGCATTAGAAATTTTCTGTGGAGTTTGGATTATGAATGTCCCACTGGAACAGCAGACATTTTTTCTATCTTATTAGCTAGAAGTGGGACAACAAGAAAGCAAGCTATCAGTGGATTCCAGTCGAGTTTAAAATATCTCAGGTTACCATATATCACCACCACCCTGCTCTATAACATATGCCACAACATATTACTCCAAGATTTAGCTATAAATTACAATGGGGGTGAGTCAATGAAAAGAGCTTTGAGAAGCACATGGGCTTGCGTCTGTTCCACAAAGAACAGTAATAGCTCAAATCAGGCTGTAGTTTCTGGAATAATAGAGGTTCCATGAAAAAAGCCATCTATGAATTTTTCTCTGTCTTCCATTGCAAAGAGAAAGTACTCCTCATAAAGAGAAATAAAGAATAATGCCTCAAGCCTGTAATCCCAGCACTTAGGGAGGCTGAGACAGGAGAATCGCAAGTTCAAAGCCAGCCTCAGCAATGGCGAGGTGCCCACTCAATGAGACCCTGTCTCTACATAAAACACAAAATAGGGCTGGGGATGTGGCTCAGTGGTCGAGTGCTCCTGAGTTCAAATTCCAGTAGCAAATAATAATAATAATAATAATACACTTTATATTCATAATGAAAAAAAGGAAATACTGAAGACTGTATTATCAAACACCGAAGTCCACAGAAACCAACCTTCTGGTTAGCCTAGCTAGAAAAGTCATTGAGGATAACAATGGCAGAAAAGTGGCTTTAGGAATAGAAAGGCAAAAACCTCATAAAATACTCTAATAATACCTAGCAGTTCTTTTCACATAATGATGGAACTGTTCTACATTTCAGCATATCTCCCAGGGAGAAGGGAGAAGATGGGAGTAGGTAAACATTCCTTATCTATCTAGTCACATCAGCATATTAGCCACAGAGAACCAAGTTAAATAAATCCCAGGACCACCTGAAGTGATTTGTTGATCAACTGTGTGCATAATTACTGCTTTTGTTTCATTAATTTTAATTACCTGTTTTTCTTTTGTCCTTATGCCCTGAGATGAGTTTTTTTTTTTTAATCAATAATGGGCATGATTTTAGGAATATCAAATGCAAACAAGCAAATTAGACCCACTGAACTTGGGAGAACAGTTCTTTCACTTCCCTCTTGTAAGGTTAGCTGTTATTTTTTGAAAGTGATATCGATTCTATGGTAACATGCACAAAGGTATTAATCAGGAGAACAGGAGCTTTTTGTGAATTCAGGAATGCTTATAAAGTACCTCATTATTACATACTACCACTCTCTGACCCCATAATAACAGTCCCTAAATTGTAAATAAATTAGATGTTTAAATGGTCACCTCTCTCTCACCCCACACATTGAAGCACTCTTTACAATTTTCATGAGAGCCCTTGAGGAAAAAAAGAACGTGAGGAACAAAAAGTGAAAAGCAACAGCTGTTCATGGGAGCTTCACCTCCTGGTAGACACAGGCAGGTCTGAACTGCCTGTTGCTCCCCCCTCCCCTCTTCTGCACTGCCTACAAGCAATCAGTTTGCTTTTTCACACCAATTCTATAATGAAGCACTGTTTTCCATTAACTGTGAGCAAATAGTTTTAATTGTTTTTATTTTCAAGTAATTACTACCAAATTCCAATTTTTGTTTTTTAATGTTAGTCAATTCTGGTGAGGGTCCTTGAAGCAGAATTCTCCCACCTTACTGATGGTCCTATAAATGTGTGTATCCCTCAGAATTCACCTGATGGAAACTTAATCACCAATGCAGCAATGTTGGTAAATAAGGCATAACAGAAGATGTTAAGGTCATGAAGTTTCCCCTCATGAATGCATTAATAGTGCTATCATAAGGGTTGTGGGAGTAGGTTTTCTCTCTTTTGCCATGGGGGATGTGGGGGATAGTCCCCTTTGGGAGATGCAGCATTGAAGTTGCCAATCTGGAAGCAGAGACTAGGCCAGCTTAGACTAGCATCTAACCACATACCAGATGCTAGTGCCCTGATCTTGGCTTTGTCATCTCCAAATGGGTAAAAAATAAATATCTATTCTTTATAAAGTACCCAGCCTCAGGTATTCTGTTACAGCAACACCTGCAGACCAAAACACCACCTTAGAAATTGTATACATATTGATAATTATTGATCCATTAATGGAATCATCTGGGAGAAGTTGTTCTAAAGTAATTCTCTTAAATGAAAAAAAACATGTTTTCTGCTCATAGATGTTCAAAACAGCATTACTAACAATAACCTGTGTCTGGGTGGTAAATTCATTAGGATATTTCTTTTTGTGCTTGGGTGTTTTCCAGTTTTACTTTAGAGAGAATCTAGTACTTAAGAATTAAAAATATTTTCTCATTTAACAAGAAAATGAGCTTTAAGGTACTCAAAATAATTCATTATTAGAGCTGAGCAGCTTTAACGAATTTCTTCTTTCCACATGTACATGACATAAATGCATGCGAATATTTACTAAAGGAAAGAAAGAGAACCTTAAGTATCTTCACAGCATGGAAAAATGTTATTTGAGATAAATTGTCTGAATTGTAATCAACTGACAAATCCAGTTGAGATAAAGGCTCTAGGTTCCTCTGAAGCAAAAACTATGCCTTATTTATCTCTTTGGCCCCTTTTTGTTGCATGGAACACAATATATGTACAATAAATTTTAGCAGAAGATATGAATGCAGTTTTTTTAATAGGTTCAGAACTGTGGATGGCAGATCAGTTGCTTTAAATAAAAGGCATATCATCTTGGGGCTGGGGTTGTGGCTCAGTGGTAGAGCGCTTGCCTAGCATGTGTGAGGCACTGGGTTAAATCCTTAGCACCACATAGAAATAAATAAAAATAAAAGCCCATAAACAACTAAAAAGATTTAAAAAGAAAAGACATATCATCTTAAGAGGCAAGGGATCTGTTTGCTTATCCTCAGTTTCATATTGACTTCATTCTATGGGCAAATTTGTTATCTTCTCTGGGTCTCTTTTGCATTATTGGTAAAGTAATTCAATGTCTTGACTTTCCAATAGGATTCACTAGATGAGATAAATTCTGGTCATTCATAGCTCAGACCTAAACTTTTTTATCTTTTCACTATGATCCACAAGTAATTATTATCTGACATTACCGATAAGCTTTACTTCTTTGTTTACTTCAAGGAGGACAATGAAGAGGGAAAAAAGCTCAATAATTTTAATTTATCAATGTTCCTACTTCCCTATTGTCTTCATTCTACAATTCTATTAATGAACCCCTGTGAACTTGATAACTCTATCAGATTATCTTGGAAAATAAATACCCTACTGTTGGGTAAAATTTGTGACTACTAGAAAGGTCAGGGACTAACCTGATATGATAATTATAGATATAGTTTTAAAATTTTATTCAAAGCATAGTACTAAGAACCTGTTATTAATTTTTAAAATTTAAAAAACCGAGTTTGCTATACCTGTGTGTGTGCACGTGCATGCTTCAAGGGAAAGGAAATGAAGAAGAAAAAAAAGTGCCTTCTCCCAACTAATTTTATTAAAATATATTCCATGTATTGTAAAAAATATCTAGCACCTTGGTCTGGGAATACAGCTCAATGGTAGAGCACTTGCCTAGCATGCATGAAGCTCTGGATTCAATACCTAGTACCAAAAGAAAAAAAACAAACAAATAAAAAAAAAATTCACCACTTCCTTTTGCATCCTTTTAGATTTTATCATAACCAGATTGCTAATCTCTTTTTGCTGATAAATAAAGCCACTCTTAGGTTTTGGCACAGCACCTAGAGCTTGGTAGAGACTCAATATGTGTTAGGTCCTTTTTCTCCTCTTCCCTAATCTGTCCTAGTACTATAAATTATGTTTTATAAGACTTTGAATATTTCCTTAACCTCCTAGATCAAAAAGCAAATCACATATTGAGAAAGAGGATCCTAATGTTTAGAATCCTAGATGAAGGTCTATGGGTGTAGGTGAAGCTGAGTGGTCCCCACGCTTTGGATGCAATGGTTCCATGTCCCTTATGGAATATCTCCTTGGACTTACCATTTCCTTTTTCTCATAACCCATTGCTCCTGGTGTGTTGGAATTCTTCCTTACATTTTACTCTCTCTTTGGTGGAACCTTAAATCCAAATTTCTCCCAGTCGATCTGTCCTCATATTGTCACCCTTTAATATTGAACTGTTTTGTTCCTCTCCTGAGCAGCCCTAAAGTCTCAAAAGCCTGCTCATCCCTCCTTCTGGCTGAATGTCACCATCCCTCATTCATGTTGGAAATTCACAACGATGAATATTATCATAGACAGATGTCATGAAGATCTTTATCTTATTCTATAGAGCCAATAGATACATAGTAAAAAAGCTCTTCCAAATAAGAGTTACAATATTCTACCTTTCAAAGTTATTGGGAGGCCTTGGGAATAGATCTCAGGAACACTTCTATCACATTATTCACTATGGAGTAAAATTCAATAAAATAAATATATTAATTGGAGCATGTGCAAGAGCGTTAGATGCTAAGACAACTAAATGATCTTATTATAAGGCAGTTTCTACTGAGGGCCATTAAAATATGGTTCTAACAATGTACACAAATGAGAGCAAGAATGATACTGGGTCTAAATCTACAATTAAGTGTAGGCATTAAGGACTCACATCATTAGAAATATGCTGTGACTTGTGTTTCAACCATTTTTAGGAGGTATTTAGAACTAAGGATTTCCTGAAATGTGATTTTATTTGTGAGCCGGGAGGAAAAGACAGGGGAACAAAGCTATCATATATTTTATTTTTCTGTTAGGACAACACTGAAAATTTGTCCAAAGCATCTGCTCTTTAAATGACACAATAGAACAAAGATTGGCAACTGAGGTTTGGAAGTTAATTTCAAAGGTTTATTATACCACGGGGTTCATATTTAGCAGCTGTCAATTTGTTACTGACAACTGTAATAAAAATCAGCAAAACCTGAAATCTTCTCCTGCCAAAGAGACAGCTGTTTCTGAATGTTAGAGATCCTCCGGGGTGGGGTTGGACGTGGGGGTGTTTGTTTTGTTTCCTTTTAACCAACCTATATTTGAGAAAGACATTCCTTTTATTTATTAAAGAAACTTCATTTGACAAAAAAGACTGATATGCCTTTAATACATTTTGGAAAAAGTAAGCATATAAAAAAAGGTGGGGTTTTCATGTTCTTGCTGTTCCAATATTGGTAGACAATGTTTCCAACCTGGGGTAATTCTGATCCTCAAAGAGGTAATTTGGCAGTATCTAGAAAAAAAATGTGTTTGTCACAACTATTGGCATCTAGTTTGTGGACACCAGGAATGCTGCTAAACACACTATGATATATAGGAAAGCTCCCACAACAAGAATCATCTGTTCTCAACATGTCACCTGTGCCAAGGATGAGCAACCTTGTCTAGGAGAAATTGATGTGATGTAGTTAGATGACAGACAGGTTTGCATTTACAGACTCTCTAGGCCACAGTTTCCATCAGTAGTGCTTTTCTAAGGAGGCTGTAGCCAGGAACTGGGGGTTTTAAGTCAGGCTATTTGAACAACAGAGTGAAATGCCTTAGCCTGGAATTATAACAAGTACAGTTGCACTGATGTAATTAAGTTTATGTCAGCACTTACACTGAACATGCTTCTATGCACAAGATTTTGCAACTGGGCTATATAAATGAACCTTTAACTAAAATTGGACAGATAGGGAAGTAATTATTTTTTAAAATGTACATTAGCTAATATTCCACACAAACTCCTTAATTCGTTATC
The DNA here is from genome assembly GCA_004024805.1 of Geosciurus inauris. Classification (NCBI taxonomy): domain Eukaryota; kingdom Metazoa; phylum Chordata; class Mammalia; order Rodentia; family Sciuridae; genus Geosciurus; species Geosciurus inauris. The sequence goes on from PVHX01015435.1 coordinate 43,522, forward strand.
ACATAAAGAAATTGAATATTGTTTTACTTTTATCCTTTACCCCATTTCTTTCTCCAATTGAAGGTATTTACAAGCAAATACATATCAAGTAATAATAGATCTATATGACTCATTTCTCAAATTACTTATTTCTCAAATAATTATTTTAAGCCTATTACATAACAGCAATAGCTACTTTAACAATAAGAATAAAAACCAAGGATCTATATTCTGTTGACTGTCTACTTTCTTTCCATCACTGAAAAAAGTACTTTTTATCCTGTATCAATTTCCTTCAATAAAAATGTTATTTAACATGTGAAAATATTTAGAGAAAGAATACTACTTACCCATACAAATACAAGAGGATGAGTTAAGAAGAAAATCAAATGGACCTAGAGATACTAGTTAAAATATATTTTTTCCAATAAAAAACTGTCTTTGGCAAATTGTACCACTAAGAAGAAATTCAGGAAAGATACATTCCATGGTATTTTCATTTACATCAGGAACATATTTCAAAATCCAAGACTTTGAAAACCCTCTCCTTTCATTTGACTCTTCAAATTAAATTTAACAAATACTTATATAGCACTTACAATGTGCTATATAAGTCTTTTTATTAATCTAACAAATACTTACATAACACAATGTGCCTGATAATTAAGTAAATATTTTATAGGTACTAATTCATTTCATCTTCCTAATGAGCCTATTGATAGGTAACAGAACAGACAAATGTGAGCAGTGGAAACAGGAGGGTAAGGGGATCATTCTATAAAGTAGGTCCATGTGCTGACCCCTAAATGCTTTCTTTTAAAAAGCAATTTACCTGCATCCCTGTCTGGCTTAATTCACTAAAATATGTTATATTCCTCAACAAACAACCTGTTAACTACAGGAGAAATTCAAGCCAAAAAAATTCATTATTGTCAAAAAGAAGAACACCAGCTACCCTGTAGGGGAACTTCTGTGACCTCTCCACAGACCAGACTCCAGAACGCAGGGAGACAGGATAATGAAAAGCAAAGCATCCCAACGATAACATCTCTAAGAACAAGTTCCAATTAGAAATGGTCAGTGTGGGCCAAAGAGACCCAGAGTTGCCTTGGATATTTAGCATGTCATTATAATAGTAACATCTTCCCTCCATGGGGTAAGACCTTTTATGGTGGGGATTTGGAAGTCTGATGCAATTTTGTTGTCAGTTAGAAGTGGACCTGGACAAGACTCTCTGGAAACTTCCCTGGGAGCCCCCAGTAAAACAGGAGGGTAGGAGAGGTATGCCCTCCCTCCTCTGAGAGAACCCACATTGTCTCCCTTGAGTGTGTCCCCTTTCTCTCTTTTCCTATCTCCTTTAATAAACTCATGCCTGTTACTCAGTGACCCATACAAAATCTTCCTGTTGTTATCATAAGGATCCATGGTCACTTTGGCTTCACAGATGGCCTTCCTCTACAACACTGTGATGAGGGTACACATACTATCTATATTTTGCAAACAATGAAACTGAGGCACGCAATGATTAATTGGCCAAGATATCACAGATAGCCCAAGGCAGAGGTGAGGTTTGTATCAGGGCAGTCTGGTCCCAGAAGAAGCCTCTCTTTTTAGTTGTGTGTGTGTGTGTTTACCCTTCTTTATCACACATCACTATAACTCATATTTTTCTCAAGTCTGCACAGGCAGTGTGTCCTTGGTAATGAATATGTGTGAAAGGTTTTAGGCCAAGTCTGAAAGGTGTGAGAAAGTGATGTGGAGGCCAGGAAAAAGAGGATGGCTATACCGGCAAGTCCACCCATGGAGTTCATTTGCCCTGAAAGCTCCTAGGAAAAAATGTTCATCACCTCTAGCCATTAGAGAAATGCAAGTCAAAACTACTCTAAGATTTCATCTCACTCTAGTCAGAATGGCAATTATCAAGAATACAAGCAATAGTAAGTGCTGACGAGGATGTGAAGGAAAAGGTATTCATTGCTAGTGGGACTGCAAATGGGTGCAACCACTATGGAAAACAGTAAGGAGATACCTCAGAAAACTCTGAATGGAACCACCATTTGAGCTAGCTGTCCTACCCCTCAGTCTATACTCTAAAGAGCACACTACAGTGACACAGCCACTTCAATGTTTATAGCAGCACAATTCACAGTTGCTAAACTGTAGAAGCACAATAGATGAATGGATTCCTCAATAGATGAATGGATGAAGAAACTGCAGTATAAATACACAATGGAATATTATTCAGCCTTAAAGAAGAATGAAATTATGACATTTGCAGGTAAATGGATGGAACTAGAGAATATCATGCTAAGTGAAATAAGTCAATCCCAAAACCAAAAGCCAAATGTTTTCTCTGATAAGCAGATGGTGATACATAGTAGGCAGTGGGGATAGGGAAGAATGAAGAAACTTTGGTTTGTGTAAGGAGAGTAAGGGGAGGGGTGGCATTGTGGGAATGGTAAGGTCAGTAGAATGACAATAATGACATTATTACCCTATATATATGTATGATTACACTACTGGAATGACTGTACCACGTACAGCCAGACGAATGAGAAGTTATGCTCCATTTATGTATAAAATGTCAAAATGCATTCTATTGTAAAATAAATAAATTAATTAATTAAAAGTTCAAAAGTAGTTAGATCTGAATCAAATACATATGATCTTTCATGTATTTATGGTATTATGTTGCAATAGATTGGTGTTTAAGATCAGGGACTGTAGCTGGGGACAGTGGCACATGCCTGTAAACTCAGAGGCTCAGGAGGCTTAGGCAGGAGCATCACAAGTTCAAAGCCAGACCCCCTGAGTTTTTCCCCGGTACCAAAAAAAAAAAAAAAATGGATCAGGGACTGTGGAGTGGAGTTATTACTCCTGGACTGGTCTGTAGATGTGACTTGCTATTATTATATTTCTATTGCATTTCTTCAATATTGGGCATAAACCATATTATATGATCATGATGTTTATTCCTTCCTGGGCTGTAGGAAGGAATACCTCAACCAATACCTTCAACCTCTCCCTTCCATCTTTCACCATTCTATGCTAATAGACTCTGCTTTTGCCAAAATGCACCCCTTTGTTTGTGACCTTCAGACCTGATTGGTCCAAGAGTGTATTTAAGTTTCTATACTTTCTGGAATAAATGGTGTTT
>PVHX01015436.1:0-46727 GCA_004024805.1 Geosciurus inauris
TTTTGGTACTGGGGATTGAACTCAGGGGTACTCGACCACTGAGCCACATCCCCAGACCTATTTTGTGTTTTATGTAGAGACAGGGTCTCACTGAGTTGCTTAGCACCTCACCATTGCTGAGGCTGGCTTTGAACTCATGATTCTCCTGTCTCAGCCTCCCTAAGTGCTGGGATTACAGGCTTGAGCCACCGCGCCCGGCCCTATTTTTTTTTAATATGCTGTGATTGCTGCCCAAATGTAGAATCTTTACCATGACTGAATACTCACATTTTAAACAAAAAACCAAACAAACAACATATTGGAGTAAGGAAGCTTAGTATTAGAGCATGACCTTAAGGACATCAGGACACCAGGAAGAAAAGAGTTGAACTGATTTCTGGTTCTCATTCTGCTACTAAGCATCTGGCTTGATGTCCATGAAGGTAGGGACTTTTGTTCTATTTCACTGATAATTCTCATACACATAGAATAAACAGGTCATGAGGAATGACCTAGAGAAAGACCCTTAGTCTTCATAGTTGTGTTTGCTCATCCATACAATGAAGAGATTGGATAAGTTGATCTCAAACTTCAGTAGGTATAGAATTAAAATGGGAGTATCTGTTGAAAATGCAGATTCCTTGCTCCATGCCCAGAAATTCAGATTCAATAGAACCGGTGGAATCCAATAATCCAAATGGATTTAGAAGACAAATCCAACTTGAAATATAAGTTTTATTTTTGATATTGTTTCCTTTTTTGTCCCTCCTCTACTCCCCTCTCCCCCATGTATGTTGGAAAAAAACATGGTGAATACTGCTTCAGGCAAAATTGGGTCTAGGTACTCAAACAATGTTACAACCATATCTTGGTTCTTTTTCTTTTGTGCTAACTTCTGTTTTAACTTCATTCTTAGTTCCACTTTTCTCCCACTTCCATTCTTCTGTCATAGAAACTCCAGCACAAAGAATATTTCTTTTTCACTTTACAACTAAAGAACTCTACCTGATGGTGATTGCATCAGACTGTGTAATGTATACATTCCTATACTCATCACCAGGGTTAGCAGCTGTGATTCTCTATCTCAGCACCCTTGGATCAAATGTACATCCTTGCATTTGGTAGTATAGCCTCCTTACCAAGATCATGTAGGCTGGGGAAGAGGGAGGGATGGTTTTCTGGGATAGTTAGGGGCAAATATTTCCAGAAATACTGTAATGGATGCTTTTTAGCCTAAACTATAGATTTCCATCCATCTACAACATGTTTTTGAGAAATGCTTAGATGATAATGGCCCAAAATGCTATGTTACAAAAGTATAACCAATATATCAAGGTATTGAGACCTGTAGCAGTCAGAAAGAGCAGGCCAGGCCTGGGAAATACCAATTAATTTATCTGTTTACCCTAGTGTTCGGGAGCAAATATTAAGAATTTTCTGTCTTGCATTGAAGGTGATTTATATGCAGGTGAAATTTGTGCTTCACCAGAGTGTGAACATCATCCTCACTTTGAGGTCATCTCAAATGTGACATGATATTATTGCTCTGGGATCTTCATGAGAGAAACCTGAAGTTTGATTGTGTTCTTGGAAAGACAACAAGAGTTCTCATTATTGTATGAACAAGATAAAGAAATAAAGCAGGACGAATAGTTGAATTCTGTTTTGACTTGGTCATCAGTTTGTTATTATATAGTAATCATGAGCAAATGTAGCCATGTAATGGGTATAGCTTCAGCATGGACCTTAGCATACCTGGTTCCTTTTAGTGTTTGGAACATACATGTATACACATTATGCAGACAATGAAAGGGTAAGCAGGCAATAAAAGACAAAAAACTTGGTTGACTCTTAGTTATCAGAGGTGTCTTAGATGCATTGCATATAAATTATGGAAAAAGTGAATTCTGGTGAATGTGTTATCAACCTATTTTCTTGTTGTCAAGTAAAGCTACTATCATTTTAGTAAACACATTAATAAAACTGATAATAAAACAAGTCTTCCTTTTATTAATCTAAGTCATTAGTTTAGATTCTAATGGCTTCTCCACACCTCCCTCTTCACCCCATATTCACTTTCTCCAAAACAACCCAATGTGCAAAAGGAAGTGTTTTCAAAAGTGATGCTGACATAGCTCCATATTCATCTTGGGGATAAAAGGGATCTGGATCCCTACCTCACACCATAGACAAAATTCATTTGCAGTGGGTCATAGAATTAAATGAAGACTAAAACCATAAAACTTTTGGAGGAAAACATAATGTAACTTGGAAATACAGAAAGATTTTAGATAAACCCTAGAAAACAGTAACCATAAAATAAAAAATATATGTTAAAATTAAACAAACAAGCCTTATTTGAAGGAAATCAGGGAGGCGTGAAGCTTAGAAATCCATGATTAAACTGACATTACTACTAGTAGGAAGATTTCCTCAGTTTTGCATTTAGTTCAACCTTTTTTGACTTGTAAATGTCAGAAGCTGACTCTCTGAGCTTACTCAAAAGGGGAAGAACACACAGACCTTTAATGCAATCCAAAGTCAAGGATTCAACTGGGCCTCAGGAATAGAGTATTGAATTACAAGGAAACTCAGTCAGTCGTTTCTCTGCATATCTCCTCTTTGTCTTTCTTCCTGAAGATAATCCAGCTCCTTCCTCTTCCCAGTTCACCCAGTGAATCACAGTTACCAGTTGTTCCTGAGCCATGGATGTTCCAGATATTCCAGTCAAGACGTCCAGAGAAAGGACCATTTTTTTGTGTTTCACAATTCTCAGGAAATAATCTGATTGACTGATGCAGGTCCAGTGTCTGCCCTTAGTCCAATAAACTGTGACCAGAGATAAGAAAATATTTAAGGAAACACAGTAGATCCTCTAATCCTTGGGGGTGCAGGGTGAAAAGAAATTGCATTCCAGTATATTTACTCTACGTTTCCTCTTTATTAGATATGAGATAGGGTTAATGAAAATTTTGTACTTGGTCATTTTTTAGTGGCTACTGTTTTTGGTTTGTTGATATACTGCCTCCTTAATGATCTAATATCAGCATCTCTTTCTGCATATTGACTGATACATATTAAGAGCCATAGGCGTAAGTGGTTCATTTTCCAAATGGGCACATTTATTTGTAAATTATTAGCCAAGATCTATCCAAATGCAGACATGCTTTGTTTTAGTCTGGATATACAATAAAATTAATTTAAATAACTTTAATCAACTTCAAAAACAGCAAATTCCAAGACAATTAGGTTAACTTTAAGAACTCATATTTATTGAGTTAACAGATGGTGAATTAAAAAACAATGAAGCTAATTTTTAAAATCATTCATTGAATTAAAAAAAAAGACTTGTTTGACAAAACTGTTTTTAAGCTGGTTTTTCATCCCAATAAGCATATTTTAAGATTTCAATTTGGGGGACTTCTGGAAAGACACCAAATGAGTTGCAGAATATGAACACTCTTCGACCAAATTACTTTTTAAAAAGCTTTAGGACCATCTGAAAAATGATTTTATGGTCAACAATAAAAACCTAAGAAATAAGCATATTTCAGTTGTTGGAAAGAATGGAGGATCTGCTTCTTCATTTCCAGTTTGCTCTCTAACAAGCTTCTGTGTTCATCTATGGTACTAACCCTGATATACCTTGGGAATTTTCTGTGTTAGCAGAGTGAAAGTTGTTCCTGGCCAGAACTGCATCTCGGCATTTTAATGGTGAAACATAACAAGCATTCATCTGATGCCTTCTTGAGCCTTGTGCACAAATAGCTTGAAATATGTTAGCACCATAAAAATCTTCTCTTTTGGTCTTTTTTGTTTTCTCCTTTACTCTCTACTTGTGAGTTGCTAAAAGCTGACTGTGAGCTTTACAGGAAAAGGGAAATTTTGTGGAAGCACAGTGAATGCATAAGGCTCCCTGTGGTTTGGGTCTCCTGGCAGTTTCTTTGGACTTGGAGCAGTTAACATTCCCCAATACATGAAGTGTAGCAGAAACTGGTTGCTTCTATATGATAGTTCAATCACATATACTTCCTAAGGTCTTAAAGATGGAACTAGAGATACCATTGGTACATTAAGATGAATTATTTAATTGTATTGGCTAACACTAGTTTTAATATGATGGCATATTTAGAACTAGAGCTATTCAGATAGAAATGAAATTGTTTCATGAAAAATGCAATAGATTTATTTGAATGGCTGTTTGCTCAATTAGTGTTAAAGTCTTTCTTTTACTATGGACAGTTGGAAACTTATATAATTTATTTTATGGTCCTAGAAACTCCATGTCTAAGATTTGCTCTTGCTTTACATTGTAAGTATTCTCTTACTTGATCAGTAATGTTTAAGACTATAATTTACTGGTTCGGATCAACCAATTTATTACTTGTAATTTGAGTTAAAAACATATAGAAATATGCAAATATATATAATTGAGACTACTATTGTAAAAAACTATATTGTGCATTTGAAACTCTAGCTCCCAGCCCCTTTACTCCTTGAATTTATTGTTTTTATGATAACCTTTTGATAATGTGAACCTTCTTTGAAATGCAATTATAATAATATAGCTGGTGATCATATATTGTTTATAATTAAACAAGAACAGGTAAAAGTAAGAATAGATCATGACTAAACTGAAAAATGCATTAGGTAAAATTTCTGTGTTGCAGAAATAGAAATCACAAACGCAGAGGGAAAACTTCCTAAGTATCTTAGGGAATAAATACAGAGTTAAAGGGAAGAAGGGAATTATGGGTGTTCTAACTTAGAATGTAAGTTCTCTAACAACAGCAAATATCATATTATAATCTTACCCCTAACAGAGGGCTTAACACAAGCATATACTATTAGTATTAAAAAATATATCTTGAATTTATTAGTAAAATACTGAATGTTCCCCTAAAAATAAAGCAGATGAATGGGAAGAAAAAGTCAGTTATAACAGAAGAAAACTGTCCACATATAAAAACTGCACTAACATTCCTTCACAGCAAAATTAAGATATAAAGATAAATGCTTGTCATAAGCTAGCAAATTTTTAAATTTCTAGGACAAAAAATTCCTACAACATATCCAAAGAAAAAAACATATGCCCTCACATTTCTTATAAGGAACAAGAACTTTTTAAAACCTCAAGTAAATTTCCACACAAATATTAAGAGAAACTAGTTGGATTCTACATACTTTAGGTGTAATTGTTGGTTTACTTATATAGTTATAAAATAAAATTTAAAAATCCACCAGGTGGGCTGGGGTGGTGACTCAGTGGTAGAGCGCTTGCCTAGCATGTGTGATGTACTGGGTTCGATTCTCAGCACCACATATAAGTAAATAAAGTCCATTGACAACTAAAAAAAATTTTTAAAAATCCACCAGGTATCAAAAAACAAAACAATCAAGAGTCTTCTGCAAAGATTGTAAGGAGATATTTTCCTGATCATTGAGGGGTGAGAGTATAAAAATTCAAAAATGGGAAATTTCGGTAAAAAAATGTAAGTGCTTATCATTGAAGGTAAAGACAAAATAACAAATGAATAAAGTATAGTGAAGTCAAAGTGAATGCAAAATTGATACTGGTAGCTAGATATATACTAAGGGAGCAGTGTTTTCAATATAATTCTGAAGAGGAGGGTTTTGAATTTTTAGCAGAATCTGCAATTAATAATCAATGTAGAAAGGGAAGATAAAAAAACAAAAGCATTAAGAGTTGTTTTATTTTTAAATCATTGGATAAGAATACATTTTAGGATAGACAATTTAATGTAGGTATTGTTGAACTAGAACTACAATATCTGTTTTTTAAATAATTGTAGAAGATAAAAAGTAAACAAAACATAGTCCAGGCCAAAGAAAAAATGGAAAGGAAATAATAAGGAACTATTGAAAAAAGAAAACTAAGGTATAAAATAAGTCCAATCAAACTTAAATATTATGACAGATATAAATGGCTTAAATTTTCCTATTCAAATGGACAGATCCTTAGATTAAATTGAAATGCAGATCTAATGATTTGGTGTTGCTTCCAAGAATAATACTTAAAAGAAAAATGACAATTTTTTTAATAGCAAAGACTTTTCTGAAGCATAAATGTCCATATCCATATCAGATACAGCAATCTGAATTTCAAATGAAGCAGAATTTTTGTCAAAAAAATAGCAAATAAGACAAAGGGGCCTATTTTATAATTACTAATAGAGTAATACCAATGTAGAAATAATGACACTAAAAGATTATACAGCAAATAACTAAACAAAAATGATCTATAATTTCTATTTTTTAAATATAATAGATCTCACCACAGCAAACTAATGTGTATCCAAATTACTACAAAAGTTTGTGAAATTAGAAACTATGCTATGAAATATTTAAGATTAATGGGTTAAAAATAAAATGAAATAAATTATTAATTTAATAGATTGTTTTAAAAGCATTAGATAAAATTTAATGCCTATTCCTGATAAAATGGAAAATAAATAAAATAGAAAATGTACAATATTTTTAACCTGATAGTGATATTGAATAATTTTACTAGCTAGATAATGAATATTTTATACTAGTTATCAATATTAATGTAAAAATTCTAGAAATGTATGTATTTGAAATGGGTGGGGTGAAGGCACTATAATAGATTTGCCATAATAATATTACTTACTAGTATTTTAAAAGCCATAAGCAATGTAAGAAAATAGACTAAATAAAGAAGAGCTATAAAAAGTGAAAAAAAGATACAACTTATTATTATGTGCTGAAAAATATTTTAAATTTGAAAACCTAAAGGAAACAATGAAAACATGAATAAATGAAATGAATTAGTAAAATGTTAGAATAAAAACACTAATGTAAATCAACAGTATTTCTAAATAACAGCAACCATTATCTGAAATATGAAATTTTAAGAGATTCATTTTATAAGAGCAATAAAATGTATAAAGCTCTAGGACTGATTTTTAACCAGAAATATCTGACCTGTCTAAGCAAAACTCTGAAAACTATAAAAATCGTAATCAAAAGATGGGTTTCAGGTTTAGAAGATAACATTTTGTATATAGTTAATTCTTTCCAAATTACAGATTTAATGAAAATCCAATAACAATCTCTTTTATTTTTGCACATTTTGAGGAAGTGGTAAGAAAACTTCATTTTAGCATAAATCTGAAAGAGAAAATAGACAAGAATGGCAAAACTTAATTCTGATAAAGAAGAGTAATGAGGAGAAACTTTTCTTATCAAATGTTAAAATTTATTATAAATTAGTAATTTAAATCATGTGATACTAGCACTAAAATATATTAATGATGTAAAATATGTGGTCAAAATAAATTTTATGTAAGAATGAAATATTTGATAAAGATAGGACAAAAATCAATGAAGAAAACATTTTTCAATATATGGACTGATTAATTTGCAAAAAAAAATTTTACACTTATTACACACATTAAATAAAAACTCAAACCACAGAAAGTATAAGGAACTTTATAGGCTGAAAATGTAACAAGTTACAAAGTGAACAGTAAGATACATTTGATTATATTAGGAACAATGAACAATAAACAACCTAGGTACGACTATTTGAACATAATAAACAAAAAGATTAATGATTATTACACAGGAACTCGTACAAACTCATAATAATACCCAATGTATGAGATAAGCAGAGAATCACATTTAACCAATACATGATATACAATCACATTTCACAAAAGATGAAATATAATGTATTTGCAAACATAGGAAAATATCAGCCTTAATAATAATCGAATGAATATACACTAAAACAAAAATTAGTTATTCTTAGATTTAATCAACTATTTTAAAATTAGTGCCAAGGACTAATACTCCCAGCTCTGAAATTTAGGTGTCACCCTCCAAAAACAAGTAGAAAATCTGGATAAAGTCTAGCAAACATGGTTTAAAGGCATTGGAGAGCTTTAAGTTGGAGAGAGCTCTAGAGGCCAAGAACCCAGAGAGCAGGAAATCCAAGAGAGATCTCACTTATCTCATCCACCATTAGGAACTAAACTAAAACATCACTTGATGAAGATGTGATCTTCCAAAGGCTCAAATTATCTCTTATGATTTTCCATACAGTGGTATTCAGTAAAATTACCAGATATATCTGAATACAGGATAAAGTAACCAAAAACAGACCTAGAATAAATTCAAATATAAGAATAATAGACTTGGAAATATCTGTGATTAGTAAGTTAAGGATATTGGATAACATTAAAATTTCAGCAGATTAGTGGTAACTGTATAATAAAGAAACAAATGGAAATTCTAGAAATAAATTGGAAATTTAAGAAATTTAAAAATCAGTAGATGGATATAAGAAAATAATAGAAGCAGTTGAAGAACATACTGATGAACCGGAAGATAACGCGATAGAAAATTGAGTACATTTGGAATGGTTTTGTATAAACATGGTGATATATAAATCTATATGATACTTTTTGGAAATCATTTGGTGACATGAATCAATTATTTGAACAAAAAAGGTTTATATCTTTTGACCCAGCAATTGTGGTACCAAAAAACCAGGGCATTCTTTCTCTGAGCTACATCCTCAGCCCTGTTTTTTGTTGTTTGTTTTTTGGGTTTTTTTGAGACAAGGTGTCACTTAGTTGCTGAGACTGCTCTGGGACTTGCCAACTTCCCCAGCCACTGGGATTACAGGCATGTGCCACCACACCCAAAAGACTTGTTATTCTTATCTCTCAGAATGTATAATAAGGAAGTAATTTTTTAAATATGTACTATCTCTAGACATTTTAAGTGCTTTATTTCAATTAATGCAGTTAATCCTTACAACAACCCCAGGGTGGTAGTTACTATACCCATTGTACAGATGAGGAAACTGAAACATTGAGAGGTCAAGTAAGTTGCTCAAGATTATATAACTCCTGAGTAAAGGAGAAAGGATTTGAATGAGGCTGTCCTCCTCCATATGTATTTTACGCTCTAGGTTTTTGGAAACAACCTAAATAGCTAAGAGCTGCAGACTTACTAAATAAGTACATTATACCCAGTCTATATAATATTTTGCAAATATTAACAATGAACATTCTGAACACTTTTAACAGTGTGGGAATGACTTTGGATATAATATAAAGAGAAGAAAACCCCTAAAATCACAAAACAAAATCAAATTTAAAAATATGCATAAAAATATGATGGCAAATACCTCAAAAGGCTAACACAATTACATGAGGTTAGTAGCACAATAGTTTCTTCTCTCATTTTCTAACAATGTTTAGTAATGTGTGTTTCTTATGTTGGGAAAGTATATCATCATCTACATACAAAAGATCAGTAGAGAGAATTGGACAAGAGTAAGTTTGGCTCATTAGCCAGACTGCCTGGGTTACCACTTACTAGGTGTGTGATCTTGGACAAGTTATTGGCCTTCTTTGCTTTTTTCTTTTTTTAAAATATTTTGTTTTAGTTGTAGATGGACACGATACCTTTATTTTATTTATTTTTATGTGGTGCTGAGGATCGAACTCAGTGCCTCACATGTACAAGGCAAACACTCTATCACTGAGCTCCAGCCCCAGCCCTTGGCCTTCTTTTCTAAGTGTCTAACTTTAGCCTGTAAAATGAAGATTATTATAGTAGCTACCTCATAAAGCATGGTATATTAAAATGTTTAGAATAGTGTTCTAGAACTTAGAAAATATGAAAGCATAAGTTATTTTGTTGTTATTGTTGGTTTATAAGAAAACTCGTTATTTTAGAGCCTCGTTCTGACCAGGCAAAGTTAACAACTCCCCACAGCTGCTCTTCAGGTAGGCATACCCATTAGCAATAAATTTTGTTTCTGTCATGGATCTTAATCCATCCTTACTGTGAATTCCCTAATACAAAGGTTTCTAGGAACTAACCTGCCATTGGTTAAGGGATCACTTCTGACTTTTTCTAAGAAACAGTGACAAAGATCAAATATCTAGCAAGTCTTTTTTTTATTTTTAAAAATTCCAGCTGTGTATGATGGCGCACCCCTGCAATCCCAGGATTTGGGGAGGCCAAAGCAGGAGGATTACAAGTTCAAAGCCAGCATCAGCAACTTAGCAAGGCCCTGTCTCAAAATAAAACATTTTTAAAAAATGAAAAGAAAGAGAACTGGGGATGTGGCTCGATGATTAAGCATCCCTGGGTTCAATCCCTGGAAGCACTCCCCCGTGCCAAAAACAAAAAACAAAAAAACAGCCCAGGCTCCCTGGTTTTGTCTTAGCACATGTACAAGAGTGATGATCGAAACTGCCCATTGAAGCCAATAAGCATTAATGTCATCAGTACTGAATTAGAAAAAATACCTACTTCGTCAATTTTTACCTGAGTGTAGATGCACAACTTTTTACCAGCTCTCTGAACTAACAAGCAGAATAATAATAGAAAGCTGTTTAAGAAGTAGGACATTTGCTATGAATTGTTTTTTTGCGTGTGAATTGAACATTTCAGAGGACTTGAAACATGTGCTTTGAAACTTTTTTTTCCCCACCTGGTAGATTCAAAACATTTGGAAGCTTTTGGTAGAATTTCCTTCCTTCTTGATATAGTTTCATTAAAATTGTAAGAATTATATATATTTTAAATCCATTAAAAGCTGCCAAGATTTATGGTTAGCTGTCTGAATAGCTAATGAAATAATAAGACCTTGTAATAACCCCTGCCAATGAAAACTAACAAGTGTTAAACAGATAGGACAGCAATACCTATAAGAGGAAGGGATGTACACTGTTATTTCATATACTGGTGAGAATACTCACCTTTGATGTATCTGTTTGGTTTTCAGGATGTTGAGCATCTCTGCTCTTTTAAGAGTCCAGCTGCAGAACCGTTTGTGAATCCTCATAGGTGAGTTTATCATTTCACAGTGCTGTCAGTTAACTGCCTCTATTGGGTTTATATGACATTCATTGGCAAACTCTTTTGGTTAAACCCTCTAATAATTCTCAGTTCTATAATAGGGTAAATGTTCAACATATGGCTTTAGTGTTGAGTGTTCCATTTTTCCTGAAGTTTTTATTCCTTTCAAATTTACTCATGGAGGTATTGCTGGTTTTATCCCCCCTCCACCCTTTTCCAAAACTTTCTCCAAACCTTTTGCACTCTCTTATGTCACAGTTCCACTGTTAAGACATATTTACCATTTATATCTCAGACCAGCACTTTGCAACTGGTGATAACTGGTCCCATGAAGACCTGGAAAGGAATATGGTAACAGTGAAATCTTTTCCCTTCTTGAAAGAATGGATTCATGGGTTCAATCACCAATGGTGAACTAATGACAAGCAGTTACAAGGTGGGAAATAATGTTATCAAAAGGTGATCTGAAGGTGAGTATTACATATGATTTCATTTCTAATGTTGTTGGGTACTGGACACTATCTTATTGTCCTAATATAATTAGATGTGATTTCATGTGTTCATTTTGCCATATGGGGTTAAACAGAACTGGGGTTGCTCCCCTCTCTAACATGCTTTCAGTGTCTGAACTGAACCAGGATAAGTATCTAAACAATTCTGAGCTTCAGTACCTCCATTTAAAAATGGGAACAGTGATACTTATCTATTTAGTCTATTAGGTGATAAGAGCAAAAAGTCATGGTATAAAACCCTTGACAGCCAGCAAGCATTTAATCAATGCTAGTCCTCCCCACCTCTATTTATGGAGATGACAGAAAAGAGATAACATAAACTCCATTTTAATATTCAAATATATCCTTCATTGATGACTCTATAAATAAAACCATTGACTCAGAAAAAAAGGTGAATTTCCCATCCCTTTATCTTTCATTTCTCAGAACTTTGAGTTTGTACTATAAACTAAGAACTAGGTGCTGTAAAGACAAAAAAGAGAGAGGTGTGTTAATCCTATTCTCAAGGAGACTGGAGTCTAGAAAGGTGAGTTATTTAAAAAAAAAAAAAAAGCCAGTAGAGAGATAAAGTACTGTCTTAGTTTATGAGCATGAAATTTTATTTTAGCCAGGGTTACTAGAGAATGTTTCATGGAAGAGGCAGTGTTTTGACTTCAAAGAAGGGGTATGTTTTGTATAGCAAAGAGGGAGGGGATACAATGAGCTAGGACTGAAGAAGAATGGTTGGGTGGAAAGACTTTGGCCTGGGACCAAAAGATAAGTTGGTATTACCCTGAATGAACCACTTTTCCCCTTCACCTTAAATCTCTTCATTTGTAAGAGATGTAAAATAATCTCTGTCCTGTTAGTCTTTTAGATTCTGGAGAGGATCAGATGGGAACTTGCACATGGAAGCTCTTTAGAAACCAGGAAGCCCTCTGGAGTATCACTATCACCCAGGAACTTGTTAGAAATGCAAAACTCTTCCCCACCCTACCCCACTCAGATCTACTGAATCTGAGTCTCAGGGTGGGGCTCAGCAATCTGTTTTTAACAATCTGGATCATTCTGATGCATAGTAAAGTTTGAGAACCATGACTCTGTACTAAGATGGGGAGTTTGGAAATTACTCTGCAGTTAATTCCATGCTGGTGAAGGTTTTCAACTGTGGATGGACATAGAGACATATTTCTAGGATGTAGAGACAGGAGGTTGTGCCTAAAAGACTTCATAATTTCAGTGTGGACAAGACAATTGGAAATATTAGAAAAAACTCTGTATTGCCAAGCCCCAGAGTTGAAGATGTTTGGTTTTTTCCCCCTAATCCCAGATAATATCTACCTAATCACCTATAATTGCAAAGCAGAGTAGGCATTGCTGTCCAGCACTGGCGAAATCCACTTGTTCTGCAAGATGATGCACATAGAATGAGAGTGTCTTTGCAGAAATATGAGTATAAGCTGTCCAGTGTGGCCCTAATCTTTCTGCGGAGGGGAGCAAGTATGTCTCTTAGTTTTGATCAACTGTGAGGAAACATTGAATAGAACCTGTCAAACCAATTTGAGTGGGCAGCTCTTCCTAATGCTGACCAGCTGTACTGGCTGCAAAGCTATGACTTGAAGTCTGGTAGATTCACATCTGTGGAATGGGAGCCTATTACCTGGAAGAGAAGTGAAGAACCTCAAAGGAAACATTTATCCCAAGGGAAAAAGAGTCAAGAAACAAGCGTGTGAGCTGGGGAGTGGGTGGGCAGGAGGTCAGGGGGGACCAGAGAGCAACTGTTCAGGTTATTAGGATGACCAGTCTAGACAAGTTGGATACCATATGATTTTCTACAACTGGGGGGTCTCTTGTGACATGGGATCTGCAGGGCAATCCTTGTCAAACCAGGATAGTTATTCTCCCTAAGACTGTGCCCCACTTGCCTGTGTTTCAGACCTGCAAAGAAAGCATGGTAAACAGAAAAATCATTGCTCTCTGACTTGATTCTGAACATATTGTCCACAAACTCTCAGCCTAGGCTCCACCTAGGACCTGTTAGAAAAGCAGATCCTCAGTCCACCCCAGACCTGCGGAATCAGAAGATTCACTAGAGTTTGATAATGACTGCCTTAGAATGTCATATCAGTCCTGGTGGCATCCCCCAGTATGATAATGTAGCCCAGGTGGAGAGCAGAGAGGATTTCTTCCTGGCTGTAATATGGCTAATATCAATGTTTGACCAGACTGAAACCTAGAACTAGATCTGTCTTCCATGGCAAGCAGCAGTTGTACCAGAAATATATATTAAGGGTACCAGGGATGGACAACAGCCCAGAAAAGGAGAAGAATGGATTATGGATTACACAAATTAGCCCAGGGGGCCTCCTAAACATTGGCTCTGTGTGTGTGTGTGTGTGTGTTTGTGTGTCCATATGCTTTACCACTGAACTACATCCTCAGTCTTTTTTAAAATTTTATTTTCATACAGGGTCTCACTAAATTGCCCAGGATGGCTTTGAAATCGTGATCCTCCTGATCCTCCTGCTTCAGTCTCAAGTCACTGGGATTACAGGTGTCTGCCACCACACCTGCTCCTGAACTATTAATAGGAATAGTTGTGGAGAATGTAAGGAAAGCTAGAAACTCTACAATTGTTGGGTGAAAATAAAACTAGAGAACCACTCTTCTGTTGCTATTACCATGACCCTATTTTTGATACTTGTAAGCTGATGTGAGCTCCAGAAATGAGCGTGGGTATGTGGAGGCTCAGCTTGTAGAGAAAAATTATAAGTGATTACCCATTAAAAATGTTCAACTTTACCATCTTGGCCTCATTTACTTGCATTTAATTTAAGTGTGCAAGTAAACTTTTCTTTCTTTTCTTCTACCTGGTCTGGTCTTCTTCATGGACCTCAGTTCTTCAGTCTGGCAAAGAAAATTCACACTTTTTAAATTGTGTTCATTCTCCTCCAGCTTGAACATTGTTCTTTCACTTTAAACATTCAAACTACTGTTTCCGAACATGCTTTGGAATCACTTGGAGGGCTTGTTAAAACACAGATTGCTGGGTTCACCCCCAGGGTTTCTGATTCAGTGCATCTGGGGTGGAGCCCTAGAATTTACATTTCTAATAAGTTCCCAGGTAATGGTTATATTCTTAGTCCACAGATATTGTTAGTTTGAGAACTTCTGATCCAAACTATTTAGAGTTTAATTCCCATCCACAGGTGATGGTTTAAAACATCTTTTAGATTAATGGTTCTCAAACTGATTCATCTTTCCAATGGTTGGCAGACCAAATACATAGTCCTGTTTCATGTGACCAGTATTCAGCTTATGCACAAGCAACTCACCATGCCAGTTCAATGTACCTGAACCAGTCTACATCCTGTTCCAAAGAGATGAATTCACTGATCAAATTATAGGATGACATGGAAATGTCAATTTAAGATACAGGTTTCTAAACATGAATTCCCACCTGTATTTATCTCACCTCAGACCAGTAACAATTTGGCCCAACAGTTCGGACAGGCACCGACCATTGGACCATACTTTGAGTAACATTGTTGTCAATGACCAAGGAATACACATTGTCTCTCTCAAATTTTCTGCCTCCCTTTTGCTTCTTATTCCCAGTATAGCATCTGAGCCTATGATGGGGGTCTTGTATCCTGTGGCATCGTTGGATCATGCAGTGTCCTCTGGATAATCAACACTTTCTACTATAGACAGGCTGGATTCATTTTCTCCTTGGAATCGGGACCACTGAATGTGACTAAGTCCCACCTGATGGTATGCACTGGCTCTCATCATTACTGTCAAAGTGCTTGTCATTTCCCCTGGCATCAAAGAGGTCCCATGATCTCTTTTCCCCTAAACACTGTGGGCCCACCAGCACTCTCCGTGTGGAAGTGAGGAAATCCTGGAGTCCTTGTTTCTCACGCAAAAGGCCAGGACGATCCAGAAATGCTCTCTAAGTCCTGTATGCCACTTCTATGGCATTGCTTCTGAGCCACATGGAATACGGTACTGAGCCAAAGGAGCCAAGTCTCCTGGAAGCAGTGGAGCGCTGGGTGTAGCTCATACCTCTGCCGAATATTAAATTTCCAGGAGTTTTGCCAGCCAGTTGATAAACAGTCGTTATTAAAAATTAAATAATAGAAACTTACATTCAAATAAGTTACATTTAAAACAAGGTAATACTAACAAAATCAGTACTTATTTATTTTTCTACATTTTACAACTGTGTATGGTAAAAATACTGTGTAGTGATACACTACTACACAGCTCCTCCCAGCTCTGTGTTCAGTGACATCACTCTCCTGGCTTGAAATCAGCCAGGGCAGGAGTGTTTACATCATGGACATTGGCAAACAGTACAAATCAGGGCTCCACCCTCCCTCACCTCCACTACCACCCCTGGAGCCAGTTGTTAAACATTTACCAGCACACCACTGCCTAGAGCCTGCATCTGGGAAAGAGAGCCACTAACCCAGTGGCCTCTGGTCACCCTTTACCTATCAAGATATTACAAAGCTGCCCTTCCCCTAAGGATTGTCCCTAGGAATGTGTGTATGTGGATAAGAGTGAGAACCAAAACCCTAATATCATCTTATCTACTTGCCCTATTTCTGTCTCAACCATATCATCCCAGGGGACCAGAGGAGCAAATTTCTGTCTTTCTATTTTGTCCACAGCTTATCCTTATATGTTAACAATGAACATCCATGACCTAACATCACCTCTATAGTTTTATCCCCTAAATTTATGAGCATAGTCTAATCATTGAAAAAACGTTAAACAAACTCAAATTGAGGAGCATTCTACAAAATAACCAATTCTCTTCAGAACTGTGAAGATCATGAAAGGCAGGGAAAGACAAGAACTGATCACAGCTGGGAGGAGATTAATGTACTAAATTCAATATGGCCTTATGAATTGGACCAAAGGGAAAGGACATTCGTAGAAAACCAGAGGAAGTCAGCATAAAGTCTGCTAATATGCTAGCATTAATTTCTTAGTTGTGATCATTGGATCGTGGTTTTATAAGATTAAACATCAGGAAAAGTAGGGTGCAGGGTATACAGGATCTATCTTTGTAACTTTTATGCAAATATAAAATTATTTCAAAATAAGACTAATGAGGAAAAAACTTTATGCACAAGGTAATACGTAGAGAGGGCTGCTTCTCTGTTCTATGGGGCAAACTTCTGGTCTGTCTGGTGATGTGATGAGAAGACAGGGATAGCAGAAACTTTTCCCCCCTCCTAATAAACATTGGCTTTCAAGTCTTTTTTTCCCTCTTTTTGCAGAATAAAACATTCTATTTAGAATGTTGTCGGCTGAACTTGAGCTCTTTCTTTCACTTTTTCTTTCCAGTCTTACTGTAACCAGACTAATCACCCCCATCTCCCCCCTCCCCCCTCCCCCGCCTGAGGTTAGTTGTCTCCAGACAATGAAGGTGGCCTCATACACAGAATGTAGATGAATGTCAGTTAAAAGCATCACTTCTATTTCATGTCTTTCCAAAAGTGGGCCAATGTTTACAGAGCTAGGTCTCTTTCTATGTGAAGGAATGGCCAGGGAGAAAATACCTCACCAGGGAAGAGTGGAGGTGCTCCAGAACAAGGCTTCTTAGACTCTGATTTGCATTTTCATCGCTGGGGTTATTTAGAGGCTGATATAGATTTGGTAGGGTTAGGGTGGGGCCCAATAGTCTATTTCTCTAACAAGTTCCCAAATGATGCCAGGCTAGGATCTCTGAATGTCAGAAGCTGAGCCCCTTTCTGAGGCATCTCCTTTCCCCTCTGTACAGTCAACAAAAGGAAAGCACTTACCGGTCAGAGACTTAAAAAACAGGAAACACACAGTATGTACTTCTACAAGACCAGAAACAAAATGAACTAACTAGTTCATAACAGAGAAGATACATAAATCAAATCATGACTTTATTATTCACACTGAAAGGGAATGGAGTAAAAGACTACCCAGGCATTCAGTGGATACAAGCGAATCTGCTTTTTTTTTTGTACTGAGGATTGAACCCAGGGCTCTTAACCAGGGAGCCACATCCCCAGTGCCCCCTTTCTCCCCCCTTTTTTTGAGACAGGGTATCACTAAGTTGCTGAGAGGTTGGCCTGGAACTTGCGATCCTCCTATCTCAGCCTCCCAAACTGCTGGGATTACAGGCGTGCACCACCGCGCCCAGCGTGAATCTGCTTTTGAAGGTTTAATTTTAAGTCTCCAAGGACAGTCACTGTATCCAGTTATATCCTGTCCCCCTAGAGAGGAAAAATTGAACAGTTTCTATTAAGAAGGATCTAAAGCTCTCAAATACTGAGTTGCAGAGTTCTTCTACATGTATCTGTTCCCTCCTTCAAGTTTCTAATGATGATGGGTTAGGGAAAATGACACATCACTTCTTCAATGTACATTCTTAATCTATAGAGCAACAACAAAAAGAACCCCTAAAAATTTAAGCTAGAAAAATAGATAATGTGCTTGTATCATAAAGACAACTTCAATTTTTAAAAAATACACGCATTTTGGAACATTACAATAAGGGAATAAAGCATTATGTGTGTATGTGTGAGTTTTTGCTCCACATTATTAGAAGCTTCCAAGGCATAACCATGCATTTACAGTCGCTGTCAGCATCTCAACTGTGAGGCATTTTTCCAGCAGCCTGAGCCTTGCTCAGTGGTCCTGTGGGCACTCTGGCAGTCATATGTAATTCATTAATGTTGTGATGGACTTAACCAGAGTAGACCTGACTTTGCTAATCTCTTATCAGTTCTTTTACCTACTATTTCTTTAAGAAAACATTGTTTGTCTTACCAAATTCTTATTGCCCAATTTGCAGAAAACATAAATAATATTGCAAATAACAAAATGAGAGTATGTGTGCAGATCCCTGCATCCTGGTGGGCACTGCCGTGTTTAGTAATAGCTTTTCCTTGCTCTATTGCTGCTGCCAAACAGACTGCTTATGTGATCTTTGGCTTTCTTAACATCTCTTTGGGGATCAATAAAGTGTTTCTTTTTTCCTAGATGCCAACTTGTCTCCCTTTAAGAATACAGTATTAGTTTAAAAGACTGTTTAATTTAAAGCAACCTTGTAGAGACTCAGTCACCCATGATTGATGCTAGGCGAGTAGAAAAAAAAATGTAGGCTGATTTTTTTCTCCACTTTTCATGTGGCTGATGGGGAAAGTGGGCTACGTTTTAAAACTGCAGCCTGATCAGTTATTTGAAAGTAGTCTTAACCTACATTATTCCTCTGGTTTTAGCTATAGAAATGTGAAAGTATATATATACTAGTACTTATTTAAGTACTTGTGTTCATTGTTCTCTTGAAGTAAATATTAATGATTGTGAATTATTAAATTGTGATTTTCATGTTTTCCATGAAATAATCTGATATGTGTGTTAGTGATAATAATAATAATCTGATATGTGTGTTAGGACTTACATCTCAGATAGGAGCCCGTGATTCATGAAACCAAGTTCAAAATTCAAGCACTGCTCATATATTGACATATTTGTATTTCTCTTTTTCTTCAAACTTTTGGTTTGTTTAAAATAATAGGCTTGACCTCTTATTCTATTTGTTGTTCTTATTTAAAATGTAAATAAGCTGTCTCAAACTCTTTGTATAAAGCTGAGTGTGTAGAAAAATGCAGATACAAATAAATAACTAATGATCACACTTCTACTGGGAAACATCATTATTTCTTACTTAAAATGTAACAATTCACAGTCATGAGTTTGTACACATACAAGTGTTAACTGATCCTGATTCTTTTTATATGAAAAATTGGCATATCTCAAATGAAAATGCTAAATATTACGTTTCATGCAAATACATTACTAATACCAAAGAAGGTAAGAAAACTTACTTAAAAATAATTATTTGGGCAAGAAATTTATAAGTAGAGGCCTGATTAATTGTATTTTTATTCTTTTTAGTTGCAGCCCTGTTTCCTCAGACTGCATGACTTCAGATGACCTTGTGCTTTCTTTGCAACTCACCCTAAGTAATGCATGTTATTTTGCATTTTTTATATCAGGAAGCAAAATACTGAAAAATTAATAAAAGTTGTAGGGGGAAAGGGCACTCCCATAATAGAAAAAAGAAAGTGTAGCTTTATTTTATCTTCTTTTTAGAGACTCTTTGAGGGATGTGTTTCCTTTGAAAATATAAAATGATACATTGTTTGAAAATTATCCTAACTGCCAATGGATAGGATTGTACATTGGCGCACCTTTTGGTGGCAGGTGGACACTGGTCATTAAAAAACAAAACAAAAATCTTAAACTGTATAAAGCTCTATTTTACAGAGAACCTTATGCTGAGGAAGTAATTATGAGTGAGTTCATAATTAAGATAAGAATATTCATCTCAGTATAGCATATATTGGAAGGAATTAGGAAACACCCTGATAGCCAAACATAGAGACTAGTTTAATAAATTATGATCCATCTAATCTAAAATTTATTTCAT
This sequence comes from Geosciurus inauris, assembly GCA_004024805.1. Classification (NCBI taxonomy): domain Eukaryota; kingdom Metazoa; phylum Chordata; class Mammalia; order Rodentia; family Sciuridae; genus Geosciurus; species Geosciurus inauris. Next base: position 19,822 of record PVHX01015436.1, read on the forward strand.
TGCCACAAAACATAATGTAGAAAAATATTAAAGAATGTGAGAAAACACTAAACAAAAAGTCAAAAAGTTGTCACAAAATCATTTGTATGTATAAAATAATTTCACACATATACACATGCACACGCATACTTGTATTCATACACATAGTGTGTAATACAATAAAATATTAAGAGCATATGGCTTGGGGCGTTGGGATTATGGTATTATTTTCTTTTTGCTTATCTGTATTTTCTCAACCCTTCAACAAATAAGCATTATGTTTCTCATAAGGAAAACAATACTAATTTATTTATTTAAATTATTTTGTGGTACTAGGGATTGAACCCAAGGGTGCTTTACCACTGAGCTACACCCCGACACCCCACTATGTTTTTTGTTTTTGTTTTGTTTTGTTTTGTTTTGTTTTTAGACAGAGTCTCACTGAATTGCCCAGGCTGGCCTTGAACTTGGGATCCTTCTGCCTCAGCCTCCTGAGTAGCTAAGATTACAGGTGTGTATCACCATGCCAGGCTTTTTAATGATTTTTTTTTTTAAGAATTCCATTAATATGCTCCCAGTTGTCCTTTGAAAATTTAGTAGCTTTATATACTAATAATTCTATAATACATCATTGATTTTAATAATAGAAATAAATCAAGTAATTTTTCTAAAGCAAAGCAAGAAATGGTCCTGTGACATATTATAGTGACTTAATTAGTAGATAAACCATGAATATCCTGATGGATTATTTCCTGGTGAGAAATAATTGTTCTGACTCTGGGTTACACTTTCTTGGAATAGCACCAGAGACATAAACCATTTGCATAGCTATTCCAACTTTTTATCTTAAGGCGTACTTTCCTAACATTCTTGCACAGATAAGATAGCTCCTGGAATCTTCCCAGTATGCAACTGTTTCTTTGATGACTATCTATAGTGGTTGATTTGTTGATGTAAATGTTAAACTGACATCTATGTGTTAAATTTCTTATAATAGCTACATATAGCCAACTACCAAGCATTCCAAAGAGTATGAGGTATGGCCTTGACTGACCTAAAGGAGCTATATAATATTTCTGGGGAACAAATAGTAAGAAACAAATAAAAAATTTTTTTTAAAGAATATAATCCATGTGCAAAATTGGTTGAAGAGATAAAACCATGATATTTATAAAAGCAAAGGATAAATGTAGGTTGAGAATTTGAAGAAAAGTTCAAGGACAAGCTGTGACTTGCCCTGGCTTGGGAAAGATGAGTAGGGTTTGGGTGTGGGGGAAGTGGAGGAGCAGGGTGAAGGTCTAAAGCCCGCAGGCTGAACGTGTCCCCATGGCTGTATTTGCTGCACTCTGGGTCAGAGTCAGGGATTTGATTAGCTCGGGACAACAGGAATATCTGGCTGGAAAGTTCCCATTTTCCTGAGGAATCAACATTGAGATGAAGGTGACAAGGATCAGGTGGGGGTCTTCATGTGGCACCCTGAGGTTAAAGCTGAGGGGTGTCTCCTCCTGCCCTGTGGACACCATGCTTTCCTTCCACTTTTCTGCCGTCTCCCTCTCTTTCTCCGTTGGCTTTCAACCCTTCTCTACCAAACCTCTGAAGATTGGTCTTCTCCTTAGGTCCTTCCAGATCCTTCTTTTCTGACTTTGTTTTCCTTCTCTGGATGAGAGTAGAAAGCTCTAAACTATGCATTACTATAGTTCAAAACATCTACCCAGCCCAGCTTCTTGGAAAAGTCACTGAGGCTTGGTCTGGGGCAGGAATAATACAAGGTGAGTCTAGAGAATCTGATGAACAAAACAAAGGATCGCGGGCTCAAAGGACACAGATGCCAGCAGCCTAAAAGAGCTCTCAGCAACTGAAGCTGGAACAATTTCTACTACAAGATATTGGATTATGAAATGGAATTAAATAAGTCCATATTGATATAAAATAGATAATTGAATAACTAAATCAATGGTGGAGAAAGGACAACTCCTTACAGAAAAATCCAATTAAAAAATGTAAAAGGAAAGGAAATAGAAAATCATCATTAGGACACTTAGAACATTGATAAAAACTGCTATAGGAATGGTGGTCAACTTACAGTTGCTTAAACTAATGGGGCAAAAGTTTATGGAAATAATGGATATTTGGTAGCTACAAAGTATCTCCAAAATATTTACAAAGGGAAACAAAGGAACTTTCCAGTAATGTAAAAACATGGTAGACACCATCTTCACCAAAATGATCAAGGTTAGCATCTTCTGGAGTAAGACTACTGACATGTGCTCCTGATACAATGCAGTAGAAAGGGCCGCCCATCTCTGTGATGTCTTTCCCATGAATACATAACCTCAATCTGCTCATAAGAAAGCACCAAACAAATGTAAAATGAGGAATATTTCATAAAATACCTGACAGCACTCATCAAGAATGCTGTAAAAGGGTGGGGTGTAGCTCAGTGGTAGAGCACTCACCTAGCAGGTGTGTGGCCCTGGTTTTAATCTTCAGCACTGCAGAAAACAAAACAAAATAATACAACATAAAAGAACATTGTGAAAATAATAATAAATAATAAACGGGGGAGCTGTCTCAGATTGGAGATGACTAAGGAGACACTCAACTAAATATAACGTGGAATTGTGGGTTTCACCCAGGAACAGAAAAAAGACATTATTGAGAAACTGGCAAAATCTGAATAAAGTGTGTGATTTAATTAATGATACTGTATCAATGTTAATGTCTTGATTTTGGTCATTGTACCATTGGTCATATAAGATGCTTACATTAGGAAAACCTGGGTGAAGAGTATATGGGAACTCTGTACTCTATTAGTCTTCAGTACATGTAAAATTATTTCAAATTAACAAATTTAAAAACAACAAATAAAACATCTATACAGAGAGAGCTATCAATCCTCAATGTCTCTGGAGGGATCTGATTTTTCTGTCTTTTAAGAATCTTCACACTCTCCCTATTCCCATTTCAAATCTTCATTCCCCACGTCCTCACATGCTTTAGCCTCCTCATCTTAAAAAATAAAGAATACTGTATTTTTTAGATAACGTGTCAGATGGAAATGGATGGTAAATCTCCCTTTTCCTTCCAAGTATAGAAATATTGGATAAAATATTTTTTGGAAAAACACATAGGTAAACTCAAATGAAAGGTGCCATAGCAGGAAGCCATCATCCAGACAACGTGAGACCCATGGACTGGGGCTGGGGATATAGCTCAGCTGGTAGAGTACTTACCTTGCATGCACAAGGTCCTAGGTTCAATCCGTAGTGGGCACGTGCGCGCGCACACACACACACATACACACACACAAAGCTCTGAGACCCATGGACTAAAGGGCAGGTCCTGAAGGGGAAATGCAGCTCCAGGCCTGAGTGAGGCAAAAAGCAAGAACCGAGCCTACACTCCTCCACAACCAAGGGTCTAGAAAACTTCAATCACCTGTTGGGGAAGTGTGCCTTTTGCTAGGAGGCCATGAATAGGAAAATAATCACTCATAAAATATCAAACTCAAGCCACTACCCTTTGTGACTATAGGATCAGTTTATACTACTCATATAGCGCACAAGCTATAATTAATAAAATTTATTATAGAATTAATGGGGAAATTATTATGAGATGGGTAAAACACCATTGGACTTGGCAGAGGCAAATGCAAAACTACCTTATAGGGATGTTTTCTTAATCCTGAGAAGAAGGGTTTGATGGGTAAAAACCCTCTTGAATATTAGTTTATTATAAAAAATTATAAAATTTTGAAGAGCAACAAACCTAGATAATTTGCAACTTTAAAGCTAGAGATAACAAACCAACATAAAATATACTATGAAGTATGCTTAATTTGTTTTTAAAAAGTGAAATGTTAGCAGTGTATTTTGAGAAAAGGTGAGTATGAAAGTAGAAAAAGATTTGGGAAAATTGAAATTTTAGAAATAATATATAGACGTATTTTGAAGTATTAAAACCTCAGTGGAAGTGTTATACAGCAGATTAGATACTATTGAGAATGAGAATTAGATACTAGAAGACAGATCTGAGGAAATCATCCAGAATAGAGGTCAAAAAAGTACAGAGAATATAATTTTGAGAGAGCTTAAGAATCATGTAAGCTAGAAGAGGGTTCAGTATTTTTTCTAGAAGCAGTTCTACAAGGATGGCATAGAAAGGAGAAGCAATGCTTATGTTTTATCTATTTGACTGGATGGCCAGATGTGTACTGCCAATAGCTGATGAATAATAGGGGCTGACTCCTCTGTTCTGTGCCATCTCATCACTGGTAACTACCACATTTTACTCATTGCTTGGATTGTGCTAATGGGGACCCAAAATATTTCATCTTCCTTTCATTATTCAAAATCTTTTTTTTTTTTTTTAAATTTTGAGAGAAAGTCTTGCTAAGTTGCTGAGGCCGGCTTTGAACTTTCAATCCTCCTGCCTCAGACTTCCGAGTTGCACATGCCTGGCTTCATCAACCAAATTCTTCTACTATCTCCTAGATTCACTCTAAGTTTTGACATTTCTATGAAGGGAACTTAATGATACTTTTACCTTCCTTACACATGTCTGTATCATTGGATTTGAACCCACCTACTAAGTACTAAATTATATCTACACCAAAAGTTGGGGACCTGAAAGCCAAATAAATCCTGGCCTCCTGTCTCTTTTAGTATGGCCCACAAGATAGGAATAATATTTACATTTTTAAGTGGTTGGAAAAAATGAAAAGAAGAATAATATTTATGGCATGTTTACATTAGATAAAATTCACATTTTAGTGCCCCCCCCATCTTGGTGTCCAATAAACTTTTATTGAAAAACAACCATGTTCATTCATTTATGCAGTGCCTATAACTGTTCTATACTATGGAAGAGCTGGATTGTCATAACAGAGAATATATACCTTACAATAACTAAAATATTTGCTATTTACTAATGGACCTTGGCAGATAAAATCTACCAACCTAAATCTTTGTTCTGTATTATTTGCTAAGTCTATCAGGCATATGAATCTTGCCTCTTAAATTCACTTGAAAAGTACTTGAAGCCAGGAACATTATCATATACTTCTTTTGTCTCCCTGGCACCTCACTCCATCTAGGACAGTTATGAATTATTTCTTTAGCAAATTTTGACATGTCAAGTATAAGATTTTAAGAAATGAATCTGACTTCATATGCAGAATGAATTAGAAAGAAAGGGGAATAATAATAGCTTATATGCATTAATTTGGGCTTGAAGGCAGATGCTCTCCTATTTTGGGGCTCTGATATTATATGGCATGGTTAAGTGCAGTGGTGTGGGATAGGGCTGCAGAGACAGAGACCTGGAAGAAGATCCTCTCAGGTGACTCAAGCCAGGACAGAGAAGATAGAAGTTTTGTCTGGCAGACATAATATGGCATTCTAAGGATTTAGTCTCAAACAACCCAAAAAGCAGAGGGAGCTGAGACCAAGGAGCACTGAGAAATAAAGTGTGGATGCAAGGGGAGGGGCACAGCCATAGCCATCTGGATGCCCCTGGGGTAAGCAGGTAAGAGGTGTGCTGACTGGAATGCATTCTGCCTGTGATTAGGAAATACACATTACTAAAAAGCTGAGGCTCCAGGAAGGGATCAGAGATTCAGACAAACTATAGTAGAAGTTTGAAAGGGTCCCCTGAGTACAAGAATCTGAGGATAAACCTCTGAGCTCAGCCAGGTGTAGAAAAATTGAAATGTCAAGTCTTAGTATTAAGTTGGAGCTTAGCACTTTCTACCTAAAACCAGATTTGGTTCTAAAGACTGGAATGGGGTTGGCCATATAATAAATACCATGGACCCCAAATGTGGCAATATGCCTGAATCAGTGGACATAAGCTATAAGGGAATTTGTTACAACTCCAGTCAACCATGCTAGGTAAGGCAGGGCCCCTGACACACAGCACAGCAGAAATGTCAGGGGAAGGGAAGGGGAAGATACTTGAAACCAAACCAAACAAAATATTTGTCAGGGAGAAGACATGCTAGAAATGGCAATACATGAAAAAATGGAGGTCATATAGTACGGCAGACACTGTCTGGGCTGTGCCCACATCCCCTGGCATTCACCTCTATGTTCAGAGAGCTTCTTACTGTGAACACCTGCACCCATCTGCAGGAAGCTTTGTTCTGGTGGTAAGCAAGCTCAGTCACGTGCGCAACTGTCACTGGCTCCAGAGGCAGCCATTATCCAGTGATGGCCATGAAGTGGGTAAGTGCCCGAGCTTCTTTGCCTCTCAGGTGAAATAACTCTGAAGTCCATTCTACATCTATGTTGCCCCAAACAGTAGCCACTTAGCCACACGAGACTACTAAGCGTGTAGAATGTGACAGGTGTGACTGAAGAAGGGAATTTTAAATTTTATTTGATGTTCATTAATTTAAAATTTAAAAGTGATACTCATTTCAATTGCTGGAAAACATTTAAGTATGTTTGGGGGGCGGGGGGGGGGGGACCTTGGCTGTGCGAATATACTTTTTCAGCTGTAAATTGAATGAAATCTAAATACAAATCAAGATGAAAATTGAGTGTCCAAGTGAAGGTGTACTGTTAGTTTAAAATGTACATGTTTTCAAAGACTAAGGGAAATAAATTTAAATGCATCATGAATATTTTTTAACATTGATTTCACATTGAAATGCGACATATTAGATTTAATGGGTTAAGTGAAATATAGTATTAAAATTAATTTCACCTGTTTTGCTACTCTTTTTTAAATGTGGCTACTAAAAAAAATTAAATTACCAATTTGTCTTACCTGGTGTTTCTATTGGACAGTTCTTTTCTACAGTATGTTCCTGGGTTCCCCACTAGGATGGAGCTCTTGTTACCCGAAGTTGGTGTCTGGCATGATAACACATGCTTTAGATTCCCTTTCCCATCTCATATTTCTTCTCTACTAGGTTTCCTGGGATCATCTCCCAGGTTTGCATTAGAATCCCAGTCTGAGTTTTTGTTTCTGGGAAACCCAAATCAAGACAAATAACATTACAAACAAGAAAGCACTTTATGTATTAACTATTCTAACTTCTTAACTTTATAGATGAAAAAAACTGAGATTCAAAGGGGTTCCAATGAGTAGTCAAGGCCACTCAGCTATTTTGGAATTCAGAATTTGATTTCACATTTCGTATTATATGTGCATTTATTTTCTCACTGTATTACATTGCCTTTAAAGATTATTGGCAATTTTTGAGAAAGTAGATTCAAAAGATCAGTTGAGCATTTAGGACTCCTGGGGTATAATTATATTTTAAAAATTTATTTTTTATTTTTTATTTTTTGTCATGCTGGAGATTGAACCCAGGACCTTGTGTGTGTGAGGCAAGCACTCTACCAACTGAGCTGTATCCCCAGCCCTTGGGGTATAAATATAATAAACAACTATGTTTATTCTCCATAATCTCTTTAAGCCTGCTCAGATAGTAGCTTTCTTGTCCTGGTTAAAAATGAGAAAGTTCGTGAGTTCAAAGCCAGCCTCATCAACGGCAAGGCACTAAGCAACTCAGTGAGACCCTGTCTCTACATAAAACACAAAATAGGGCTGGGGATGTGGCTCAGTGGTTGAGTGCCCCTGAGTTCAATCCCCAGTACCAAAAAAAAAAAAAAAAATGAGAAAGTTCGTTGACCCTTCTGGTCCCCCCACCCTTCTCCTTTTTGCAGTACTGGGGATTGAACCCAGCCTTGCACATGCAAGGATTATGCTCTACCACTGAGCTATACCCACAATCCCTGGGGTTTTTGTTGCTTGTAGCCATAATCTCATCTCATAAGAGTATACAGCCAGATCATTTAGAGTATCCAGATTTAAAGTTAAATCATCTTTCTTTCACACTCTTCTTTTCCAACTTACTAAAGGCCATTTATGACCCACCAGGGGTTGGAGAGAGAGGTAGAGGGAAGCAGGAAACCCATATTACAGGTACCATTTTAAGAAGACGATGCCCACTCCATGCCTGGCAGACAAGCTGACATTTTCTCTTGTAGACACTGTGGTAAATCGCCTAGTACTTCCTCTGCTGGGTCTCTCTGACTGAACCTCCCTTGATGTGGCAGTATCTCCTTGGGCAGCTGCACCTCCTCGGCCATGGTCCTCTGGTGATCCACTTCTCATGCACTCTCTGAGGTCTTTTTGGGAAGAATTCTGAGTTACTCCAAGCTGACTCTTCATTTCCAGGATTCACGAACCTTTTACCTGTTGTCAGTGAGAATTTGCAGTTACCTCCCAGACCAACAATGCCCCCTCTCATTGTCCATTCTGTTGTGACTTTCCCATCTAGGAGTCAAGCAAAGGTCTTCAGTATGCCCCAAATGCAAGGGTCCCAGCCCTTGGGGTATAATTATAATAAACATAACAATTATCATAACAATAATATTATCATTAACAATTATATTATCAATAACAATAATAATTATAATATTATCAATAACAATTATATTATCATAACAATAATAAGTCCTACTGAAGACCCCTTTATCAGTTTTGGAAAAGGACATAGCAGTCTCCCTCTCCTTGGGAGTTGACCTCAAGAGTAGTTCCCTTTAGGGTTATGGTATTTTCAAATTACTCTTTCATCTTCCAAACTTAAACTCCTATCCTTGGTGGCTGAGGGATTCCAGGAAATTTGTTACCAGGTTTCTGCACATCACTTTTACAAATTTCCACATGGTTCAGCATCTCCTTATTCTAATGCATTAAGTCAACTGAAACCAACAACTTAAAATTTTGTTGGAGCTAAAACATTACAAAAAGTTGTGCTGAGAATAAAATGAAATAGATGTGGCTAATATGGATTTTTTTTTAACCATTGGAACTCAGTAGCGAAAAAAAGAATAGGTAGTGGCTCGGTAAGTAGTAGGAAAAAGTGTAAGTTTAGTTTTAGGATTTCATTTCTTTCTTTTTTTCTTTTTTAATAAGATAAGCAGATGATTACATGTCTGCAAAGATCTTGGGTGGAACTACAGAGCAAAAAATAGTGTTTTGCTGCAGTATCCTTTTTTCTGTTTTTTTTTTTTTTTTTGCTTCAGCCGTGTGTTTTAATGAAATAAAAAAGTATTGAATGTCTTGAGAGTTGTGTGATTTCCTTTGATAACTGCTAAGACACCAGAGGTTTCAATTGTTTTTGATCCTCTTTGATCTCTCCCAGCTCCTCTTTTTTCAGCATTGTAGCATTTTTGAAATTTCTACATGAGAGTGAACAATAAAAGTTAACACTGTCATTATAATTAATGTGAAGAGTATGGCTGTGTTTACACAATAAAACCATTTGCAACCATCATCTTCATCTTTTTCTCAGTGGACTATTATTTGATTTGCATGTACAGCCCAACTACAGCAACAGCATTTCAAACAACGTTCCTGTTTAAAAACTTAATCACTGGCCTTTATAGGAGTAATAGAATATTGAGTAACCAAACTCCAACCATATCAAACTCTGAATTTCTCATCTCAAAATAAAAACACAAAATTCCCAAGATGGCAATAGTTGTATGAGACCTTTCCTGTGTTGTTTCCAAATCAAAACAGCTAGGCTTTGTTTAGATGGATAAATCATCAAGGATTCCCACTAATAGTCATGTCCAGTGAGTTCAGCGGGAGCACAATCAATTTTGATGCTACATCAACATGATATAAGCCATGACTGTTTTCTGGTTTAAGTCAGTATTAGCTTTCTGTCAGTATTAGCTGTGTTTTAAAATGAACAAAGAGGAAAAGAAAGGGGAAAGATGTAATGTTAATAGGCTTCCTTTTGTGATCTCTTAGGGAGAGGTCTTTTTAAATAAGGAGCTTGAACTTGACCTTATTCAATGGCACAAAGGTCCAATGCACAGTTTTTAGTTATATTTAAATTTTAATAATTTTACTCATTGGAGTCGGTTAAAATCAGACTCTCAAAAAATGAATCCTTAATCTTTTAATGCAACTGATTGGCAAAAATAGAAACTTGGGGGAAAAGTCTGTAATAGACACACAATTATTTTCCTGATTTCTACACCCACAGAAGCAAACTGATTGCTTTCCCCTCATTAGGGCTACTGTATTTGTATTCTTAAATATAATTTAACAAAAATCCCTAACTTCATGGTAGATGTGTTTTGGGGGACCTCATATTAAAAAGTACATTTTAAAGATTTAAAAATCACATCCTCAGTGTTGGCAAAATGGTATGGAAAGAGGCACTGTCATATGCTGTTGGTGAGGGTGTGAATTTTTAAAATCTTTCTGGAAGGCAGTTTGGCCATAGCTATTGAATGCCTCAGATTTTTCCATAAAACCTTTAAACCAGCATTTTTACTTTAGGGGATTCACACTAGAAAATACTCATAGATGTTTGCAAAATTACAGCTACAAGATTTTTGTGGAAGTATTTTTGATAGAAACTGGATAAAACAAGTATTTAATAACCAGGCTCCGTTCAGCCATTAAAAAGGGTACTAGAGAAATATTTAATGCCATGGAAAAGGTGGGAAAAGCTGATTTAAAACAGCATGCACATTGTGATTTCCTATTGTAAAATATTTAAAATTTGGTTAAAAAAATTGGATGAAAACAAATGGAAGTGTTAAAAGTAAGTAGTATCTCTACATAACAGAATTATTCATGACACTTTTTTCCCAACATGGTTATAGCTTTTGAAAAAATATTTTTAAATAAAAATGTGTTGTAGGTATAGAAATTTCAAACCATAGGAAAGTAAAATAAAATGAAAATTATAAACTTTTCTCCCTAAAATTGCATCATTTGATAAAATGCATACACATATACACATAAACACACCTATGTCTTTTTTCTTTTTTCCAGAGCTGGTGATTGATTATGACCTGTGCATGATAGGCAAATGTTCTACTACTGAGCTACATCCCAGCATGGCCACTCTGCCCTCTTCTCTTTTAATTTAGCGGTATATCTTAGAGAGTATTACATTATAGTGCATATAAATCAACTGCATTGTATTCTTTAAATTGCTGCATAGTATTCCATAATAGAAATACATAATATCCTTCCTTATCCACCACTCCTACTCTGACCATTTTGTTCCAACAACTGGATCTGTAGATGATTGATTTCTTCTCAGCTCTTCACTTCTCTACTTTTCTAGTTTAAAATAGTTATCATTTCCTTAGACACTCTTTTTTTTTTTTTTTTGCCCCCATTCGCAATGCCATGTAACCAAGCAGACAAGCTTTGTGGAAGAAAATCATGCCATAGGGCAGCTGTGCCCCACCTCAGATAGATACCCATCATGACCTGGCAATCCTACTAATCTCTCTGGTTGGACCACTCTCCTCATGTGTGCCATAATTATTTCAAACTGCGAGGGATAGGTTCACATATCTGCACCAGTTGAAAAGTGATGCAAACATTTCTGTGATTTTCACTTATGAAAGTTACAGGTGTTGCTGGTAGGACTATGTCTGTTGCTTGCATTCACAATTGAAGGTCATGCTAAATTTCAGTTAGAGGCTAGTAGAAATAAAGATATAATTTATTACAAGATTACAGACCCACAGTAACCTAGAATATAGGGCACTGGAATCTGGTTTTCTAGATTTATCAGTGTATTGGTTTAAAGGAATATGTAATATAGTAGTCTCTTATTTATATTTCTGTTTGCATTCTTTTAAAAAAACTGACTACTTCTAGAGAAATAAATAATATAATTTCCTTAAATGTTTTATTTACTTAACAAATAAATGATCATTAAATTAACAAATTAATAAGTGATTTAAGCAATCACTTATTTAAGCAATCAAGAGTTTAGCAGATTTCTTTTTTATTGCATTTTTTATTCTTTTTTTCTCTTCATTATATGTTGTTTTTTACTTTGAGTACTGCATCAGTAGTTCTTATAGATAGGGTCTGTAAATTTTAAGTTGTCAGAATCTTTTCATGTCCCCAAATATTTTTTTCTTTACTCTTATACATGATTGATAATCTTGATGGGTAGGTGCAAAATAATTTAATCTCAGAACCTGATAAGAAATTTTTCATGTCTCCTAGCACCCAGTTTTGCAGGTAATACATCTGCATCTTTATTCTAAAACCATGTATTTGAAGCTCAAGAAAACTCTTTTCATAGTCCTGTGATACTTTTGTGATTTTCTTTTTATTTTTGAAGTCTTGCATATTTACCAGGTTGTAACTGTTTCTGCTTGGAAGTTGAAAGTCTTTTCAACTAGAGGTGGTTTTTTGTTGTTGTTGTTTTTGTTTTTGTTTTGCTTAGGAAAATTTTGTTCAATTATTATTTAATTTTTCCAAACTTTATCTTGCTGATTCTATATGGAATCTCTATTAAGTAGAAATTGGAACTTCCCAATCTCTTCTTTATTTTTATGGTTTCTTCACACTTTCTGCAACTTTGCCCTTTTCAGACCATTCTGATAACATTGCTTTACTTGATCTTCCAGGTCACTAATCTCTCTCTCTTTTTTTTTTTAAAGGTTTATTTATTTATTTATTTTTTTATGTGGTGCTGAGGATCGAACCCAGTGCCTCCCGCGTGCTAGGCGAGCACGCTACCACTGTGCCATAACCCCAGCCCCCAGGTCACTAATCTCTTAATCATATGTCTATGCTAAAAACAAAACAAAACAAAAATCCCCCAAATTTTCTAAAAAAAAATGGAACCATAAAAATTTATAAGTCTAGACTTAGAAGAGCCTAAAAGGTCTACCAGAAGACTTCTAGAACTGATAAACAAATTCAGCCAATAATTCAATAGGATACAAAATCAGCATACAAAGATCAATAACTAACAATGAATCTCCTGAGAAAGAAATCAGTAAAAGTTTCATTCACAATGCCTTAATAAATGAAATAAAATACTTATGAATAAATCTAACCAAAGGAGTGAAAGATCTGTACAAGGAAAATCACAGACTGTTGAAAAAGAAACAAAAAGAAACCAGAAGATGGAAAGATTTTGCATGTTTGTGGATAGGCATAATTAAGATGGCCATACTACCAAAAGCAGTCTATAGATTCAATGCAATCCCCACCAAAATATCAATGACATTCTTCTCAGAACTAAAAAAGAAAAGGGAAAAAAATCCTAAAATGTATATGGGAGAATAAAAGATCCAGAATATTCAAAGCAATTCTGAACAGAAAGAATAAAGCTGGAGGCATCACAACATCCTACTTAAAGATTGAGAATAGATATATATCTCCCACTCTGTACAAAATCAACTCAAAATGGATCGAAGACCTAGAAAAAAGACCAGAAACTTTTCAACTGCTGGAAAAGAGCATAGAGTCAACACTCCAGTATGTAGGCATAGGTAGCAACTTCCTCAATAGGACTCCTATAGCTCAGCAAATAAAATCAAGAATCAAAAATGGGTTGGTATCAAATTAAAAAGCTTCTACATGGCAAAGGAAACAACAGCACAAAGAGAGAGCATGCAGAATGAAGAAAATATTTGCCAGGTACTCTTCTGACAGAGGATTAATGTCTAAAATATATAAAGAAAAATTCCAAAGGTACTATTCAATAAATGAGTAAATAAACTAAACAGGTACTTCTCAAAAGAAGTACAGATTGCCAACTACTACATGAAAAAAATATTCAACATCTCTAGCAAATCGAAACTACACTGTGGGGTTTTTGGGGGGTGGGTATTGGGGATTGAACTCAGGGGTACTCTACCACTGAGCCACATTTGCAGCCCTGTTTTGTATTTTATTTACAGACAGGATCTCACTGAATTGCATAGCACCTTGCTTTTGCTGAGGCTGGCTTTGAGCTCACGGTCCTCCTGCCTCAGCCTCCTGAGCTGCTGGAATTACAGGCATGTGCCACCTCGGACAGCTACAGTGGAGTTTTATTTAGCCATAAAGAAGAAATTATGTCATTTGCAGGAAAATGAATGGAACTGGAGAACATCATGTTAAGTGAAATAAACCAGATGCAGAAAGTCAAGGGTCACATGTTTTCTCTCATTTGTGGAAGCTAGAGAGAAAAAAAGTGGGGTGAAAAAGCATTCTCCTGAAAATAAAAAGGAATCCAGTAAGGTACAGGAAGGAAGTTGAGGCAGGCAGGAGAGGAGGGCAAGGGAAGGTACTGGGGAATGAAATTGATCAAGTGTGTTATGTGCATGTATGCATATGCTGCAATGAAACCCACTGTTCTGTATAATTATTATGCACCAATAAAAAAATTTACAAGACCTTTTCTTTAACATATATTGGGCCACAGATTCCTCAACTCTACTGGATATTTTATACATCGATGCTTAGTATTTTCTTCCAGTTCCAAAATGAGCTCATCTGCTGTTGATACTCTTCTGGTGTCTCCGGTACTGCTGTAGACAGATTATTACCTTCAGGTTTACCCCCGTGTGACTTGGAATGGGACATTGTATTTAAAAGTTATTACAAAATATTTGAAGCTGGAATCTGTTCAATGTTGTCAAGTATGTATACGGTTCCATGTTAGCCCATGGATGGGCAAAGCAAACAGAGCTCCTCATTCAGTGAAACATCATGAACATCTCAGACACCAAGCATTATCCTCCAAGACACATGGGCAAAGATGAGAGACAGAGGAGTGGTCTGAATAGCAAGTCGGGCCTCCTCATTCTAGGTACTTTCTGAAAGAGTTATATATATATATATATATATATACACACACACACACACACACACACACACATATACATATATATGTATATATATGTATATATATATACACGCATATATATACATATATATACATACATACACACACATACATCCATACACACACAGTGGGGAGATAGAAAGGGATTAGAAATATCTAGGAAGATAATTTTGTCAATACTGTGGCAGATGAGAAGGGAAAAGATAGAACTGGAAAGGGAAAGTCACTTAGGAGATGATTGCTCTAGTCCAGAAGGATCATTATCATCTAAGCTGCAGCAGCTTTAAAGATGGGAAGAGGAGCATGTGCACTTGACCCGACACCTCCCTCATATGTACTTTTATTTGAAAATGGCACTAGATTCTGTGTAAAGCACCACATCATTAATCAGCAACCAAAATGGTCATCATTTTGCATTATGTTTTGTTTGGTTATTGTTGTGGTTTGGATGAGAAGTGTCCCCCAAAAGCTCCTGTGTGTGACGATGCAAGAAGGTTTGGAGGAGAAATGATTGGGTTATGAGAGTCTTAACCCAATCAGCAAAATGATCACCAGTGGGATTAACTAAGTGGAATCTGAAGGTGGGTAGGGTATGGCTGGAGGTGAGTCACTGGGGGCATGCCTTTGGGGTATATATTTTGTATCTGGTAAGTGGAGTCTCAGTCTTTTTCTCCCTCTCTCTGCTTTCTGATCATCATGTGAGCTGCTTCCCTCAGCCACACTCTTCTGCCATAATGTTCTGCCTCATTTTGAGCCCTTAAGAAATAAGCCAGCCTTCTATAGACTGAGACCTCTGAAACCATGAATCCCTAAAAATTTTTTTTACTTCTCTACAATTGTTCTGGTCTGGTCTTTTATACACAGTATCAGAAACTCTGACTAAAACAGTTACTTTTTAATTATCCACTACGAAATAAGGAAGAGTAGTGTCATGAAGTTCTATACCTCTGATCCTGTTACACATTGTATAGATTTCATAGCAATATTTCATGCACAATGGAGAGATTATAGGCTTCTGAGTGTTAAAAGAATATTAAGGATGTTGGGAACTTGAATACTGGTAATGAGAAATTATGATCAGTTCCAAATTGTGAGCCAGGCACGATAATCAGAGGGTCAGGCAACTCATCCCTAAAATCCACAATGAGTTCTAAAGTTCTTCAAACATGCACTGTGTGACTAAAGAAGACAATACCTTCTGAAAAAGAAGTGGCATTCCTAGGTCAAAGATAACCCTACTACCATAGCAAAACTTACAGAGAAGTTTACATTTCTCTGATTGGAGAGGTAGGTTCTGGGAAAATTTAATGAAAATATACTAATAGAAGTAATAAATATTCTTGCTGTGCTGATAGTCTTTTGTATGACAAAACCTTGAGGTTATCCTGGCAAAAACAGAGAGTAGGGTTTGGAACTTGATGGGTATATAAGTATGTATAGGCAGTAGATGAGCAATGGAGATGGACTGGATTATTAAGGAAATGGGTAGAAAACAATGTCTTATGGAAAATACCTTTTGATTGTTTTCTTTCAGAAGTTTCCTAATACCAGATTTAAGGCAGAGTTTTCAGATTTGCTATTTTGACTATATAGGGAATCCAGGTCTTCAATTTTATCAGACATCTGAATTTTGTTAAGATAGTCTTTTAAAAGTAGTTTTCCCACTGGTACATATTCCTAAGTCTGTAAACTGGCAAATAAAATAGTTACACAGTATAGTGCAGAGAAGCTTTAGGCATATTTATAATAACAAAAATATATTTGGAAATAACCTGAATACTATAGTACAATTCAAAATTTTCTTAAAATTTGTACCATGAATTGATGTCAAATATACTTAAGTACATGCCTGTAATTCCAGCAATTTGGGAGGCTGAGGCAGGATGATTGCAAGTGTGAGGCCAGCCTTAGCAATTTAGTGAGGTCTTCAGCAACTTAGAGAGACCCTGTCTCAAAATAAAAAATAAAAAGGGCTGGGGGTGTGGCTCAGTGGTAAAGTACTCCTGGATTCAATCCCCAGTACCAAAAATAAAAAAATAATACTTGAGTTCAACTTCCGTATATGGATAAAGTGGGTACTAAAACTTATTTTAATTTCAACAAACAGCATGTAAATTCATTGAAAGCTAATATTTTTTGTGTGCCCACTATGTGCTAATCATGGCTCTAGATACTTATGATACACTGCTGAGCAAATCAGATAAAATGTGCCCCTCTGGAGGAACTGGTGTTCTGTGGCAGGGAGGACAGTCTAAGCCATAGACAGTGCACAAGTTAAATAGAGACAAGTGTTGGGAAAAAAGTGAATTAAAAAAAGAAAAAGAAACCCAGATAAAAGGGATCATTAGTGGGTGAGATATTTCAATTTAAAAATTTAAATAGGTCTTTAGAGTAGGTTTCACTGGCCAAGAACCATCTGAGTGAAGATGACAGAGATGAACTAGTAGAATAGGATTATGAAACATTGTTTGAAGGATCCTACAAAAGGAAAGTTGATTCCATAGGAAGATTTGGATTTATCCTCAACTTAAATTGGCAAATCATTTTTGATTACTCAAATACCTCAAATTCACACTACCCCCAGCATGTTCTCTAAAATATACTGGCATTCTTTTCATAGCATTGTCTAACTAGTTTTCTGGAATAATGTATATCAGTGTGTTAGTTTGCACCTATTTCAGAATCCAAGATGTAGGTACTCCTCTTTTTTTTTAATATTATATTTATCAGCAAACCCGATATTAAACCTCAGAAAAGATTAAAGGCATCTCCACTCACATCTCTACTTGGACTATATTAAAATCCTAAAGCTTCTTGATTTCTAAGAATGATATAGTGATCTAGGGATTTTTGAGTGAATGTAAGTCTCAAAATATCGGAAGATTTTTTTAGTTCAATAAATAGTTTTTGTTTGAAATATGTACAGGTTTTTCTCTTCCATGTGTGTTCATCTTCCTTCCTGAACAATATTTGTTTGCTGAGGATATAAATGCCTCTGCAATGATAGCTTTATAGTCAGGTGGCAGGTTCAATTTGATTGCACTGAAAAAGGTGCACTTTTTCATAAGATATTAATTTTGGAGGTTATTGGAATAAACCCTATGCATTATATAGGTTTGTCACTTTTATCTATTTAAAGATGTCTGTTTTTATTACTTTCTGATTATTGTCTCACTGTGCTAAATATTAAACTACCTCTTCTTTATTTAGCCATTATTTTAAGGAGCTATGAGCTCCATGTGCCAACTTTTTAATTTAATTGATTAAAAGCAAAACTCATTTTCTTAATCACACTTTGCTTGGCATTGCACAGCTCAACTTGCAGTGAAAGAAAAGAATACAAAACAAATAGGCAATCTGTACTTAAAAAAATTTTTTTTGAACAGTACAAACAAATGTAAAATTGTACCCAAATAAACAATGTTAATTAAGTGATGGAGTTGTATTTTAAATAAATAAATCATTGAAAGGGAAATATTTCATGCCTTCTCTTTGAAAATCAAGCACTTATTTTTGTTCTCATTCTTAGTTAGAAGAATTTGTACACTTACCTCAAAGAATAGTACTGAATTGTGCCTATTAATAAGATCAAAAGAAATAAACCAATCACTGTTTCCTCAGCTCTGTGCTCGGTGTTATGGAGCAAACAGAAAGAGTTAGAAAACCTCGTGTGTGTGTGTGTGTGTGTGTGTGTGTTGCAAAGTAATGGGGAAAACACATAGCAATCACAATGTAACTTTGCAACACTTAAACATAACCTCATGCTATTCTCTTAGATACATATTGATGTGCATGTTTGCTGCTGTAATTGTGTGATATACACACACATAACTAATGATCTGATTTTTTTAAACATACCACTAACAATCAGGCATTACCTCTATGTTTTATTAGTATTTTCTGAATGGTAAATAATGTTCAATTTTAAAAATCCATGTATTTTTTACCCCTACTATTTGCTAAGCTCGAGAAATATACAGAGATTAAATAGGATGAGGCTTTTGAGCTCATGGAACTACCATGTTATTGGCAGAGGCAAAGGGGCCAAAGATGTTGGTGTCACACCACTGATGGAAGGAAGGTGCCCACCAGTGTGAGACCATTTAGGAAGAAATGCCTAATTCAGAGGGTTAAGGTGGCATTTTGTGGAAAGGTCTCTACATGAGGTGCAGTTTGAACTGAGTCTGAGGGAAAGCAGGGTTTACCTAGGTGAAGAAAATATAGGGGAGTCATTCTATACTGGGGGAACAAAGTCTATGAAGCAAGCATGCCAGAGAGAACATTTGAGATACTCGTCTTAGTTAAATGCGATGACATTTCAGATATGCCATTTTCACTCACGGAAAAATAAGCAAAATCAAGTTGCCAAGTCTAGAAGATTGATATACCATTTCACATTTGAATTATTGAGAAATCCTTAAACACAAAATGTATACTCCTCTGCTGCTTTTGAAAGCTTGATGTTTGAACATTATCCATTTTGCTGAAAGTAAACTCTTCATAGTGAATCGAAGTTTTCCTTAATTTTCCTAAATATACTGCATTAGAAAGAAAATATAGATTTTCCTTGTACCAGTAAATTTATATGATCAATTTTATGGATTTATTTGGAAATAGCCAATAGCGATGAGAGAAAATTTTGTTTTTGTCTGGAGCCATCTTTCTGCGCTTGCTAGCACATTTGAGACCCCTGTGTCTTCTCATCTGAGGTGCAGCTGCCACCCACATCAAGGGCCTCAGTACAGGATGTTCTCTGTTTCTGCATCTCTGTCTGACTCCCCCGACCCCACAATAAACTTATGCGCATTTTACATGGGAGTAAAAGCAAATAGCATGGTTGACTTTGTGTCAGCAAAGTTATATGTGATGTTTTCATACTTTAAAAATAACATTTACATCTTTTCCTTTGGTATACCCTAAATAAGCAAATTCAATCTGTTGGAACCGGACAACTACTTCCCATGGTTTTGATATTAGACTCACTAGGGCAGAATCACCTAGAACAATTTTTTTTTTTTTAAGTATGAAATACCTGATTCTGCTCAGGATCTATTGAATCAGAATGTCTTGGTGTGGGCCTAGATGGTCTATTTTCAGCAAGTCTTCAGAAGATTTCTGATGCACCATAGAGTTGGAACATCATTTATGTAGATCTTCTATCTACTTTGGGCCAAGGTTAAATAACGGAAACCTAAGTAAGTGAAAACCAGTTGCATATGTTTATTTGACTCGATCCATTGAGCTTAAAAAATTACCTACAGTTTAGAATGGCAGTTTTGTAGCATCATTTTTATAATTTTCAAATTCCTTCCAACCACTGCAGAATAGGACATGAACATCATAACTTTTTTGCACATGTAATACTTTCAGAAGTCTAAAGCTCAATTTTATCAAGCATGGAACTCACAGCATTTATTTCTCCTTGACACATTTCAATTTGTCTTACAGAAAATTTTTTATTCTTTACTGATTTATACCCTTCAAGGTTATTTGCCTACAGATTTTTCTTTTGGTATTTTGGTATTTATGACAGGCACTGAAACCTATTTAAATTATTTCTGAGCTACATTTCTCTTCAAATGCCATAAACATTTTCTTGTCTCACCAGAATGTCTAGTGTTACTTTTGCTCTACTTTTGATTTTAAAAAGGCTCCTAATTACTGTTTCTCAATACAGTGTTTTGCCTATGAGATCTTTATCTCTTTAGATACTGTCTTTAAAGTCCCTTGCTATTTTGTGGAAATACTTCTTAGGTCTTAAGTAAGCAGTAGGAATGATTTTAATGTTTTCCCTTATTCTGTTTCTCTATGGCTAAATGGACTGTATGTACATGGTAGTAGAAGGACATTTTTCAGTATCGTTGATGCTTGGAATCAAATTAATATGGCATCCTTAAAATAAAGTATGGTCATATAGAATGCCAGAGCAAACTCTGACCCTTAGCATCTCTTCTTTCTGATCTGCTGTGTTCTGTATTTTATAATATATTTTTAGTTGTCGATGGACCTTTATTTTATTTATTTATATGCGATGCTGAGAATAGAACCTAGTGCCTCACATGTGCTAGGCAAGCACTCTACCACTGAGCCACAACCCCACACCCTGATCTGCTGTGTTCTGAGCTGCTGTGTTATAACCTCTGTCAGATTTCAACAGATGCCAAACCATCATAAGGTATCATGATAGTCAGAATCCATAATAGGAAGACCTTACACCAAGGTGGGAGACACTAGAGAGAAGTCCAACAGCTGAATCAGATCAAAACTAGTAACCCGTCTTCATACACTGGTTTGTGAGTACTAGTTGCTCATGGGAAAATCTGGGAAGTATTTCTAGATGCTGAATCTGTTACAAAGGAGAGCTGCTAGCAAAACCCATGACAGTGTTCCCTCTGCGTCAGGTGGTGCATCCAGGGTAGCTGTCATTCAGCAACACCAGCAGGTGGGCAGAAGAACTGGTCACAAGGTGAGGTGGAGGTAGGGGACAGGATAGGCTGGAATCCATCGGCGTCTCTGTAGTAGTCTCTCCTTGAATCTAACCATGAAAATCTTCAGAGTATAATGGGCTACACCTTCACCTCCACCTTGGAAAATTCTCATGCAAATTTCTTTTTTCATCAACCTTAATCTAGAATCACAAGTGAAAGTAAATTCTAGGAAAATTCTTCCAATATAGTCAAGTTAATAAGTTAGTAATATGAAATCTCCACAACCATTATCTGTTCAATGCGTACATTTCTGTTATTTCTAGAGCAGTGCGATTTATTTATTTATTTATTTATTTATTTATTTATTTATTTATTTTCGAGAAGAATAGCAAAGTTTTGTTTACATCTGTGTTTGAGCAGGTTGGAAGCCCTAGCCTTCCCTCTTGTCCCTTTATATACTAGATATATTGTTGATATCCTATAAATGCATTTTTAAAAACTGAATTGAACGAGGTTCTGAAAAGTTAGTGTCTTATTTACAAATATGCTCCTGAGAAGCTGATTGAAATCTCTAAGGATGCTCAGCACCATGTCCTCATGACTAGAATCCTGACTCACTCACCTCTCCAGATCTGATCTACCCTATTTTGCAATGGAGCCTCTTGGTAAAAACATACTTTGCTCCCAAGCTAGGAAACCATCCTCTTGTTAGTCCTTGCTGCATAACACCCCCAAAATGCAGAGGAGTAAAACAACAACAGTTCCTTATTTCTCCTGATTTTATTAGCTGGATGGTTCCACCCAGGTTCACTCAGGAGGCTGACATAGCTGGAGGACCACCTGCCTGCATGGTTTAACATGGCCTCATTCTTGTGTCTGGCAGGTGCTGGTTACTTTTGGTTGGGGCACTTTGGTTTGTTCTGTGCCCTCTCATTTTCTTGGAGGATTGAGTGGCTTACTTACCTGGTGGTCTTTAGAGAAGCACTCCAGGACAACAAATTGGTAACTTAAGGCCTTTGAAGACCTACCTTCATTGTAACACAATGTCACTTCTACAAATTTGTAGAAGTTTTACAAGGCCATATTCCAGAGGGGTGGGGGATATACTTCTCTCACTGAGAGGAGATGCCAAATGCTGTGGCCATGTCTTTCAAGGTACAATTACCATCTTAAAGATGAAATTATATTTCAGTTAAGTCTCTTTGGTAAGAAACTCCATCCTCTTTCCTCCTTTCAATTTCCCCAAACACACTCGCACACTCTATGGCTATTCATATAGCCATACATCCTAGTTGAGGGTGATTTTGTCCTTATCTTCCCTAGGGGACATTCAGCAATGACTAGAGATATTTTTGATTCTCATAACTGCCATTGGGGTTTGATACTATCATTTAGGGAATAGAGAATTCATGAATGGTGCCAGATATCCTACAATTCACAGGACAGTCCTTGCAACAATAAATTATCTGGTCCCAAATGTGCTGAGGTTGAGTAACCCTGCCTTATATGGAATGTAATTCTAGGAAGTTGCCTGAGAACTTTGGTCAAGAATAATACCTGAAGGTATTCTTTTTACACAGTTTGAAATGATTTAAAATTTTGAAAGGATCATAAATTTTCTTTTGGATAGAAAGGGACTTTAGGTGTGGAAGCTGCCTTTCTATCATTCATTATTTATGAGCAAACCATTTTAGTAAGAATATGAACCACTCAAAGCCTTTTTTAAGATTCAGACTGAAAACAATACTTAGACTTTCAAGACTTTGCCTATTAGTTTTAATTTTCACCTCTCATTCTGGCATCTACCCCAAACCTAAGGGATGTGCCTGCCTGGGTACTTGTGCGCGCACGTGTGTGCATTACACACACACACACACACACACATACACACACAGGCACATACAACATGTTTTAGCTACTTTTGACAGAAATCTTCTATAGACTTTCCCACCTTGTTTTAAAAGCTGCAAAGTATATGTTAATTGGAGGATATCAATTGCAAAGCCATTGTCTCACTTAATCAGGAATGATGCATAGAATCCCATGATTTTTCCAATTGTTTCTTTAGATATAGACTGATAAAAGTTAAAAGACTACTATGGTTTCTCTACCACATTGTCCTTAGGAGAGGCTGAAATTTCCAAGGTGTCCCCTCCAAAATAAAATAGAGAAAAAATAAAACAGAATGACCTGGTGACAACACAAAACAAGTTAAAATAATGTGCAACGGTAAATTTGATTTCCTTAGAGAAAAACAAAGGGATAAAAAGGGATACCAAGGAGAGTGTTTTCATTGTTTTTCCATAAGAATTTAAAAAACAGAAATGGGTAAAAGCCAGCTTTGCTCTGCAGCCCTGTTCCGTATTCCAATTCCAGGTCTGGAGTTACCCTTGGCTTGGATGGTCACCAAGTTTGCTTCTTCACCTTTCTCACCCAAACACACCCCATCTGCTCCTTCCCGGAAGGTGTGTGATCACAGGTATCTTACCTCATTCCCTCTGGACTGACAGAGGCTGTTCGTTGTGCTACTCCAAAGCAGTGTTTACTAATGATGATAGAGGAGATACATAATTTGAATTCCTGAGTAGAAGTCTTTTACATCAGCTCAGGCCTGAAGATTCTTGCGTAATTTTCAGAGAGAGAAAGAGACAGAGAGAGAGAAAGAGAGAGAACATGAGTGTTTGTGTGTGTGTGTGTGTGGGGGTGTGGGTGAGTGCTTGCAGATTCAAGAATCCATGTAGATCAACAAAATAGTTCCCTTAATCTATGGATGACACCAAGCCCACAGCTGTAATTAACATCACTGTGATTGCCTCAACAACAGATAAATTCCTCTTTTCAGCTGAAGAGTTGATGTCATGAAAGCGATATTTTACTAGAGAGATATTGCTGAAATATGTTTGCTTAACAAAGCAATTATTGATAACTTATAATTGCTTATTGCTGCCCAAATCATCAACTTGTTAACGAAAGCAATCTCACGTCTCAGTAGTGATATGTTGCTTCTATTTCAGGGAAGACTGACAAGTAATTTTTTTTTTCCATAGAGATATGTCAGAGAACAACAACCTTTAAACTATGAGTTGTCATATTGGCATAAACCGGATCGGTGTCCCCAAAGTACCAAAAACATTGTTGGGGTTTTCTGCTTCAGGGGTCTTGATCTTTGACCTTCAGTTGTTTATCTCACTTCAGAATAATGGCAACGGATAATGGAAACAGATGTCTAACCTGTGGTATCACAGAAACAAGATCTTTTCCTTAGAGAACTCAACATATAGGTATCTTCCAAGGAGCAGATAAATGAACTCATTCTGAAGTGCTCTCAGAATGCAAACGTTTTCTTTGTAATTATAGCAGGAAAATGTAGACATCCAAGGCAGGCCTTCGGCAACCTTGAAGTAATTGTTTTGTTTGGTATTTTGGGGGATTGGGGGAGGTCAAAGCTCTTCTTACACTAAGAAATGGATAGGAGCAGCTTCTGGTAACACTAGCCCATAGCTTGAGTTCTTGAAGTTGTGCTACACAGTTTTTGAAGTGTTACTGCACCCAGTTCCCAAGGAAGAACTCCTCTCACTCACATGGCTCACAAGGATAGCTGTCCCATTCATACCACGTTAAGGGTTTGCTTCTTTCAGATGGCAGCAATCAGAATAGGGCATGATCAAGACTGTTTTCCAGCAGCCTTGTTACTTATACCATGTGACATTTACAGAGAATGCTGTGCCTTTGCAAAGTATGCTTAAATGCATTACACAGAGAGGCAGTGTCGCATAAAGGTCAAAAACAGGCTTTGCCATCAAGGTGACATATATGTTCAGCCACATAAAGGCTCGGTTTCTTTATTTGTAAAATATGGATAATAGAACCTAAGTTGCAGCATTATGGTAATGATTGGTTGTATGTAAATAGCTTCATCTGGTGCCTGTGCCCTAAATAGCACTACAGAACTAGTGGCTATTATTGCTACTACCATAATAATGCAGGTTCCTTTTCACCTTGTTTCATATATTTAGATCTTAAAAGATTCATTACTGATGTGTTGCGAAAGCACAGCATTTAGGGAAATCAGCATCAAAGTTGAGGTCCCTGCAAACCCAGCAAGAAGCACAAAAGAACAAGATAGACATTTGAATCCTCTGTGACCAAATATACCACATTCTCATTGAAACCTCCTCCAAGATCATGGGGCTCCAGCTGACATTTAAATAGTATCTTCAAATACTGTAAACACTGGCTCAAAACTTCTTCTAGGTTATCAATTTTAAACCAGAGTCTAAAATTTGGATAGTGCTGACAGTGCACCAAATAGTGCTGAACAGATTGAACACGCTGCCTATTTTTGTGCTCCATGCCATCAGGAACACCTTCTTTACAATCTTTTTTCCGAGGTGCTAATTCACTAAACAAGCAGCACGCATTACCCCAGGCACCAAATCCTTCGAGATGCTCCCAAGTTGCCCATATTCCTTGTATTCCTTGGGATGGTTTGGGGGCCACAGAAAGCCCAACAACTGTTTCAGAGCATGCTGCCTAGAGTGTCCAAGAATTATGCACAAATAAAACCCTGGGGGGAAATGTAAGATGCTAAACTAAGCATCTTAAAGAGTGGGTAGGAAAGGACTTAAAAGGCTTAAAACCACCCAGCAAAATTCAAATGAGAAATGGATAGGTAGTCACAAAAAGGATCTGGATTGCAATGTAAAACAAAATATAAAAATAACATGCTGAAGCCTGACATTCTAGTGTAGCAAACCCAGTCACTGATTCTGAAATGGAATACTATTCTGATATGCTGCACTTTATAGAAGTCCCAAATGCCGGAATTAGAACTTAGGCACACATAAACTAGGGGGAGTCCTTTAAATAATAAGCTCTTCTTGAGAATTCAAAAAAAAAATATGACAGATCTAAAAAAATGATATACATCTATCTTTTACAGGGATGCGTTGAATTTGTTGAAAAATCTAAGCTATCGTTTCCTTGAAAGGGGAGTCAGGGAGAACAGGAGAGCCCCAAGCCTGTATTCTCAGCCTCCATTTGGCATAATTTGGAAAGGACAAGGAATGTGATAACTGGAATCAATTTGCTCTGACCTTGATGTCATTCTAGCACTTGGAACCATTTGCTCTGTTTTCCCCCAGTGCTGGTCATAGCACTTTCTTCTCTTTTTAGCTATTCATTGAGAGAACTTGAGAGAGAAGTTAGACTTCAAGAGTGGTTTGAAGGTTGTCTATTCAATGGGTTTAAGGCTCCTTTGCCATTTTGCTGTTTCTATCTTCTCCATTCTTTGCGTCTATGATTATGGCTTCAGCTCTGATGTTAAGATATGTGGGTGTGAGCACGTGTGTGTGTGTGTGTGTGTGTGTGTTATTTGTTATAGATGATTGCAGAATGATGTTTTTGAGATGGCATATCAGTTTTGGTTAAATTTTTAAAGGAGTCATGCTTATTATCTTGTTACATTTTGCTTGAGTAGGGATAAATGCCCTTATACTCCTTTTTAACACCAAAAAGATAGCTATAAAAATAGTTAGATCCAAATACTAAAAGTGGCCAGCGTAACAAAAACGGCATGGTACTGGCATCAAAATAGACATGTAGACCAATGGTATAGAATAGAAGACAGAGAGACAAACCCACTTACATACAGTTATAAAAGGAGATACTAGATAAAGGAGCCAAACACGTACACTGGAGAAAAGACAGCCTCTTCAACAAATGGTGCTGGGAAAACTGGAAATCCATATGCAGCAAAATGAAACTAAACCCCTATCTCTCACCATGCACAAAATTCAACTCAAAGTGGATCAAGGACCTGGGAATCAGACCAGAAACCCAACGTCTAATAGAAGAAAAAATAG
>PVHX01015437.1:0-34158 GCA_004024805.1 Geosciurus inauris
TACTTTCCATCATCTTAATCTGCTGCTCTTAACATGGATCTTTCCTCCTCCTGGTTACAAGACATGTGCCCATTATATCCATATTTCTGGCATGAAAAATTTACTTCTTTCTTATTAGTGAAGAAAGCCAGATTCAGCATTTTATCATCTGAAAGTGTAACACATGCCACTATTAACTTCAGCTGAAGATGAGAGATTAACTATTTTCTCAGGGTGTATTGGTACCCTGAACACAAATGGAGTTGTGTTAATAAGGAGTTAAATGGGTATAAGATAGACAACATTAGTATCTCCTATGAACAGCTCAGATCTACATACCATATGTTTTAATATTTGTATCACAAAAATCCATGATGAAATGTATAAAGAAATTTTGTGGAAATCATACACTGAGAACATCAGGTGGGACACTAAAAAAAAAAAAAAAAGACACTGAAACTGAGGTCACTTACCTCCTACCTATGGTAGTGAGCAATAAATAGTTTGACTTTCTTAGGCAATTTTAAAAAGATGAATATGTGGCTGTTTATGAAATTAGAGACTCCATTCGAAATTCACATAATAAAAAAGAAGGATATCGCAAATCTTAATCACTGTTTATCTTACATCATTCTGATGCAACAGCAAGGCTTAGTAGGTCTTTCTTATTTTGAAGATAGAAATGGAATATAATTTGAGATCCTCTCTGTGAGATAGAATTTTTTGTGCTAGGTAGAGGATATGGTGGGGATAAAAAATTGCTCTTGAATTACATTTTTCAGGAAGATGAACTGATGGGCATAGCTTTGTAATAGCTTCTTTGAAAATAATTATATTCCAATCCAGCCATGGTGGAATTCTTCTATAATTCTAGTTATTTGGGAAGCAGAGGCAGGAAGACACAAATATGAGGCCAGATTGGGTATTTTAGCAAGACCCTGTCTCAAAATTTAAAAAATAATGATAAAAAATTATATTCTAGTTTATAGCTCTAAATATTAAAATACTATTACAGAATATAATGTTTGCAACATCCTAATACAAATGCCAAATTTGGTGACTTATTTTCAAATTGCTTTGATAAAGTTCCTTTACGTTGAACATATAAACTTGCCTTAATCAAGTGAGAGATTTTCTATTTCATTGTTTGTAAATTTACAGCTTATTTTAGTTTCATTTTTGTACCTATGCTGTTTGTTATATTTTCTTTAAGCAATGGAATGTAATCAAATTATATGCTTTATTTTGTACATTAGAGAACATACAATAAAAAATTTTAAAGCACATTTTTAAAGAGTGACTCTCAACCTTTTTTTCATTAATCAAAATAATTTCTAACCCACTTCTCATAATAAAGCCAACTGGAAGTGAATTGTATCAATACAGAAAATGGTGGTGGGTGGGGGCAGAACAAGCCTGCAGTCTGATAAGTGAAATTAAAGACAGATTTGTTCTTTTTTTAAATAGTTCAACTATTGCTTAATTGCTCATCGGTAAGCTTGATGTTTCCAATTTTGCTTATGTGTGATTGAGTATAACTTATACAGGAAAAGAAAGGCAAGTCCTACTATTTCTTATAGGACATCCATAATAAAAAGTCACTTTCAACTATGACCTTCCCTATATTGGGTCCAAGAAGAGGGACTGCAGTATTTGATAACTTGTCAATATCCAATATGTAATCTAAAATTCAAATGTTTAAAGATACCTTAGTCTGAAGAACAAGTTGAGTCTTTTTGGAATTTTGCAGGATGGAAAGGACATATAATTTCTTTCTGCTTCCAGAAGAGTGGGTTGAAGGATGGAAACAGAGGAAACAAAACTGATCTGAAGCAATTCTTAGCCACTTTGCTATACAACTATGGGAGAAGACAAAGCAAGATTTTATTGTGTACTGACAGCTTTTCTCCTCACAGATGACAATCTTTGATTTATCTTTATAGTCCACTTAGAAGAGACCTTGGCAATACAGTCATGTAGAAGTGCTGATCAGCTGTGGAGGCCAAGGTCATACAACATCCCACAAAAGGGAAAATATGGAGGACTGTTGCTGTTGATGGCAATGTAGGACAAAATAAATGTTTCAGGATATAAACTCGTTAACATAAAGGTTACACAGCTATAAATATGAAGGACACCGTCCATGAGGCAAACATAAAACACTATTATGTGAATGGAGTATTTCATGGAAGAAAATTCCATTTGTGTCTTATGATATTTTTCATCCAATTGAGCAAAAATTGTTGTATCCGTGTATTTCCATTTAACATAAACATATGGTTTTATTGTGATGCTTTGAAAGGAATCATGTGTATGTAATGCTTATCCCTGTCCTTTACTATTACGAAACATGAATAAATAACAATTATTTCATTCAGAGTATACATTAAAAACACCTTTAAAAGATTTTTCACACTTATTCTGATTGTGTAAACTGGTTTCTTTTTGCTTATTTTAATAAATTTTACTGAATTTGCTTTTACATGTGATACAATGTCCATATTTTATGTGACAGTTGACAAATGCATACATCATATAGCTACTATTTGAATCCAGATAGGAGACATTTCCACCATCAGACCTGTTTATCCCACTGATTTTATTTCTACCAACATTTTGAAGTTGCATAATTTCAAATAATTGTAATAGGATTGTACACATGTTTTTGTGTCTGACTTACTTCCCTCAATATAAAATCTTTGAGATTCACTCATGTTGCTGTATGAACTGGTTGTCTCTTTGTTTCCATTGTCGAGGAGCATTCCATTGCATGAATATTCCACTTTTGTTCACCTACCCAGACCCTCATGAACATTTCGGTAATTAACTATTTTGGAAATTAATAAAGCTATTATAAACATTGTTAAATCTGTTTGTGGGCACATATTTTTACTTCTCTTGGGTAAACAAACCAAGTATGGAAATGCTGGGGTTGTGGGGTAGACATGTGTTCAACTTTAGGGTTAAACTATTTAATTCCCATCAGCAATGTATAAGACTTCCATTTGCTCTGTAGACTTGTCAGAATTTGGTCCTGTCAAGTTTTAAAATGTGATTTGTATTCGTTAGAGTTTTGTTATGATAGTGAAATACCTGAGACAGGCAGGTATTGTCAAATAAACGCTTTGCAAATATTTCCCCTCATTTTATGTCTTGACTTCTCATTTCTTAGTAGTGTACTTCTCAGAGCACAAGATTTTAATTCTGATGAAGTCTGATCTACTTAGAAAGTAAACACAGTTTCGTTTGGCTCATAGTTTTAGAGATTCAAGGACATGCAATGGCTTACCTCTTGGCTTCATCACATAGTGGCAGAAAGCAATGGCAGGAGAAGTTGTGGGGTCACATCACGAACAGGAGCAGAAAACGAGAGCAGACTTACTCTTTTTATGACAATAATCTGTTAAGAACTCAAAGAATGGCATACAAAATATCTCAAGCCTCTAAGAGCCTAAGGATCTCCCACTAGGCCCCACCTCCCTAAGGTTCCACCACCTACTCCCAAAAGTATCATTATGGGGAACAAGCCTTTAATGCATTAAGTCCCAAGTTTTCAATTGTATAAATATTGCATTAAAGTTGATATAGGTGCATTAAAATAGGTTGGATATCACAATCTAGAGTTTAAGTATATCATTATTATACTATATTTTATTATAATACAATTATATTCTTATTGCATAATTTTATTATAAATTAAATAATTATATCATACATTATATACTTCAAGTTTTTATACATGGTACACATATAGAATGATAGGACAAAATGGGTTAATCACAATGGACCCTTGGTAGCACTCAGCCTACCCACAAAGCATGTGTGAATGACATAGTATCACATTATTATTTAATTTGATTTTGCTGATAACTAAACTTGAGTATGTTATGATATGCTTATTGTTCATTCACATGTCTACTTAAATGTGAAGTTTCTTTATGTGAAATAATTCTTTACCAATCTGTATTGGATAACTTTATATATTCACTATCTATATTTAGATATGAGTCACTTGTCAAATAAACGCTTTGCAAATATTTCCCCTCATTTTATGTCTTGACTTCTCATTTCTTAGTAGTGTACTTCTCAGAGCACAAGATTTTAATTCTGATGAAGTCTGATCTACTTTTCTTTTAATGATCACTACTTTTTGTATCCTGTTTAAGAAATTTTTGACTAACGCACATATATTATTCCTGGGTCCTTTTTCTTTTTTTTTACTTGTTGGTGGATCTTTATTTTATTCATTTATTATTTATAAGTGGTGCTGAGGAATGAACTCAGTGCCTTATGCATGCTAGGCAAGTACTCTACACCACTGAGCTACAGTCCTGGATCCTTTTTCTATATTATGATTTTGAATTCTACTCACTTGAACAATTTCTGACTTTCCTTCTATTGTATCAAATATGCTTGGACTTTAGGCACCAGATATTTAAAACACTTAGTTTTTCAGCCCAATCCCTGTTTTATTATGCTGATAAGAGGCTGATAGTTTTGATTATATTGTAAGTTGAACTGTATGAGAATTTGATAGCAACAACTTCCAAAATATCTTGAAAGTGAATTCATGCTTTTTCTTCATGTATGCTGTGGAACTAAACATTATGATATGACAGGTCTTAAAACTGTGTGTCCTTGAACCTGTGTGACCTTGGATCTACGAAACTTAAGATCTTAAGATTTTGAGATGGGTTTTACAGATTGTTGGATTTCCATTCAATAAGCTGTGAGATTTCCAGATTATAAGGCTGCAAGACTGTGAAGTCTTTGAGAGAGCAAAACAGCAGCCTGGGCTGGAGGAACAATATTTGAGAAAGACTTAATTCCAGTGGTAAAGGTAAAAAGGTAAAAAAATACCTTGAGATCTCTAGGTTTTGATGTAGTGGTTCTATGACACCAAAGAGCTCTTTGAGTTTTAGAACACTCACCCTAGTCTTTGATTACTCAGCAAAATTTCTGGGTAAATGAGTTGCTTGACAGAGTATTATTTTTGACTGCAAACCTGAAGATTAAAACCCCTCACACTAGCCCACGGATTGGACACAAGTTTGGTGGTTTTCACTTTATTCAAATAAAAATTTTCATTCTGTAAAAGGCCTTTTCAATGCTTTGTGCTCCCTATTCTCAACTTCCAGCTCACCAGTGGTCTCAGGTATAAACATTTCCTCTCTTGGCCCACTTGTTTACTACAGAAGCACTCATCTGAGTTCAGTGCTGTTAGGGTTTAGGCAACTTTGTGCCTAAACTCTTTAAATAAAATATGTATATGTACACATGTATGAATTACTACATCTCTGTACTTATCTAATTATCTAGATTTGTACATGTAGCAATTTAATTTTTCATTGGGAATAAGAAGTATATGATATTTCATATCTTTCCACAGTCTAACTGAAAGTGGAAATCCAAGCTTTCCTTCTCTTTAGGTATTAGAAATCTGTTCACCTGTTTGGAAAATTTCTCATTTGCTCCCAGTCTTTCACAAGGATTCACCCCAAGTTAGTAGTGACAACAAACTTTGCCAGAGAAAATGGCAAACTTTCACGAGTTATTGCAGTGGGTCTTCCCTTGTATCTGTGGAAGATTGTGGTTGAGCAGGATACCCACTATGAAGTTCAAGTGTAAAAATTTTTGAAATTGTAATTCTTTCAATAGAAACAATCTAAACTTAAAATTGAAACCATTTCAACTGATCATTGGAAAAAGAGTTTAAAATGTATGCATTGAATGTCAGCTGGGAACAGAATTTTCTAGCCAGAGACTTATTGCTTCCTAGTGCATTAAGAAATATTTCATATTTTTCTTTACAGTAGATGTTGAAAATAAAGCTATCTAATGTAGTTGCTATTTTACTGTCTTTAAACATTATGGTAATGTGAGTTAATGAGTTGCACATTAAAAGATGTAAGAAATGAACATCTGTTGGGCTAGGGTTGTGGCTCAGTGGTAGAGCACTTGCTTGGCATGTGTGAAGCACTGGGTTCGATTCTCAGCACCATATACAAATAAATAAAATAAAGGTCCATTAACAACTAAAAAAAATTTAAAAAAGGGAACACTGTTGCTGAGAAAGGAAGAATTTACTACATGTGGACAGAGCTGTTAATTACTGACAGAGGGAAGACTTTAAAAAAGAAATAGAAAAGGGAAGTTCATGCCTGAACTCTTATAAAGCTCTTTAAAAAAGTTTAGAACATACAACATTTTTGTTACACATGTTTTGACATGATAAAATGTTAGAGGTGGATGTCCTCTAGTTGTTATGCTAAATAGCTCCTCACCGCTCTGCTCTTCATTTTCATTGTTTCATAACAGTGACACCAAAGAAGAAAATAATACAGATTTATCCAGATTTCCTCAAAGAATGAGTCCTAGGCTTTGATTTAAGCTTTGTTTTAGGCTTTGTGTTACTTTATCTATAGACTTCTGTTTCTAAATAGCTAGAATATCTGCAAAGAAAAAATTCAATTTTAAGATTGCCATGAAGGGCAGATTTTCAGTATTTAACATACAGGCTCTATAAGCAAAGTCTACTATATTCATTAAAGTTGCTAATATTTGATATTTGTTCCTAAAAATAAAAGCATAAGCTAGATTATCAGTATTTAACATAAAGCTGCTATAAACGAATTCTAGCATATACATTAAAATTTTTAACATATGACATTCGTGTTCCTCAAAATAAAGTATATAATAGATACTCTGACATTTAAATTGTACAATAAGTTAATGCACACAAATCTGCTTCACTCCCCATCTTTAAG
This sequence comes from Geosciurus inauris, assembly GCA_004024805.1. Taxonomy (NCBI): domain Eukaryota; kingdom Metazoa; phylum Chordata; class Mammalia; order Rodentia; family Sciuridae; genus Geosciurus; species Geosciurus inauris. The sequence goes on from PVHX01015437.1 coordinate 6,747, forward strand.
GGAAGATACAAACAGGCATGAATTAATTAGTCTTCTGTGGATACATTTAGTTTTCCCAGTGATCTGTGATTTTTAATTTTCCATAGTTTGACTTTTTGGCAAATGATAGGTGTAAAGTTTTTTTTACAAAAATAACCTATTTGAATTCTGAATTTTCATAGTTATAAATTATTATTATAGTACACATTACCACAAGCATCTATCCGAATATGCCATCATTCTATTGTTCTTTTTTATGTGCTTCATTTATTTTGATATTCTCTTGTAATTGTTATCTTATCCTTGATGTATAACCCAGAAAAGACATACTTTAGAGAAATGGAATACTTCCTTCTTGCATAACTGATGGAATTTACTGACAAATATTTAATGAATCAGATTTTATTTTGAAGTAACTAGGCAGATAACTGGGCAGAGTGATGCATCAGTTGGATGGAGTGTAATCTAAAGTATCTCACATTAATTCTTTCTTTATTTTTCAGTTGTAGATGGACACAATATCTTCATTTTATTTATTTATTTTTATGTAGTGCTGAGGATTGAATGCAGTGCTTCATGCATGTGAGGCAAGTGCTCTACCACTGAGCCCCAGCTCCAGCCCTCACATTAGTTCTTAAGATGAATGGGTTAGTAAAGAAATCCACAACCAAAAGTATGCATTTGGGGCAGGTCACAATGGAGTAACTAGGACTAGATACAGACTTCCACTGAATGAAATAAAAGAACAGACAAAATATAAGAAGTAATGCTTTCCAAGACACTGGAAGACAGTGATCTTGAATATTGGGAAACAAATGAGCCAAACTCAACTATTGTCAATGCACAGCCTTGAGTTTTCAATGACACAGTAAAAGGTACCCTGGGGAGTCAGAGAGACAATGCTGTCTGAGGAGGTAAAACCAGAATCTCAGGAGACCATGTTCCTAGAATTCATGAGACAGTTGTTTAGAGATAAAACTGAAGATCTACAGAACTTCTTTTTTGTGTGTTCAGTAGAGTGTCGACTATTTCTTGTGTATAAGAAAATTATCATTCACATGGACCTTGTGAACAAGCAGAGGTTTCTACCCTTGTATCAGATAAAGTGGACTTCAAGACAAAGTTATTCAGAAGGGACAAATGAGGTCATTTCATACTGCTTAAAGGAATTATTCATCAAAAAAATTATGGGCATAAATATGCCCCCAAACAATAGAGCAATGGAGCACCTACATACATCAGACAAACCCTTCTCAATTTCAAGAATCAGACCACAACACAATAACTTTGGATGACTTTAACACACCTCTCTCATCACTGGATAGATCCTCCAAATAAAAACTAAATAAAGAAGGTATAGAACTAAAAAATATAAATAATAATTTAGACTTAACTGACATATAATATTTCATCCATCAATGACTGAATACTTTCTTCTCAGCAGCACACAGATCCTTCTCTAAAATAGACTATATCTTAAACCACAAAGAAACTCCTATCAAGTACAAAAACATAGAGATAATACCTTACATTCTATCAGATCATAATGGAATAAAATTAGAAATAAACAAAAAACTGAAAAATAGAAACTACTCTAACACCTGGAGACTAATACACTATTGAATGACCAATGTGTAGCTGAAGAAATAACATATGAAATAAAAGAATACTTAGAGGTAAATGAGAATAGCAACACAATATATGAAAAATTATGGGACATTATGAAAGCAGTCTTAACAGGAAAGTTCACTATATTGAGCTCATTAATTAAAAGAATGGAAAGTCACCCAATAAATAACCTAATATTACATCTCAAAGCCCTAGAAAAAGAAGACCAAATCAACACCAAAATCAAGAGAAGACAGGAATTAACATCAGAACTAAAATTAATGAAATTGAAACAAAAAAATTCAAAGAAAATGAACAAAACAAAAGGTTGATTCTTTGAAAAAATAAATAAAATGGATAAATGTTTAGCCAAGCTAACCAAAAGAATGAGGGACAAATTGAAATTACTAAAATTTGTGATGGAAGGATTATCACCATGGACACTACTGAAATACAGAGAATAACCAGAAACAATTTTGAAAATCTATACTCCAAATAAATAGAATATCTTAAAGACATTGACAAATTTCTAAAGACATATAACCTACTCAAATTGAATCAGGAGGACATACACAATTTAAATGGATCAATTTCAAGCAATGAAATTGAAGACGTCCAAGACCAGACAAATTCTCAGCCAAGTTCTACAAGACCTTCAAAGAAGAACTAACTCTAATCCTCCTCAAATTATTTCATGAAATAGAAAAGGAGGGAACCCTTCTAAACTCATTCTTTGAAGCTAGTATTACCCTGATAGCAAAACCAGACAAAGACACATCAAGGAAAGAAAACTTCAGACCAATATCCCTGATGAACGTAGACACAAAAATTCTTAATACTGGCACACATACAAAACCATATCAAAAAGATAGTGCACCATCATCACGTGGAGTTCATCCCAAGGATGCAAGTTTGATTCAACATACAAAAATCAATAAACATAATTCACCAGATCAGTAAACTTGAAGACAAGAATTATATGATTATCTCAATAGATGCAGAAAAAGCATTTGACAAAATACAGCATCCATGGGGCTGGGGCTGTGGTTCAGAAATAGAGTGCTCACCTGGAATGCATGAGGCACTGGGTTCAATCCTTAGCACCACATAAAAATAAAATAAAGGTATTATATCCACCTAAAAGTAAATATATATATATATATATATATATTTTTTTTTAATTACAGCATCCATTCACTTTCAAAACACTAGAAAAACTAGGAATAAGAGGAACATACCTCAACATCATAAAAGATATATATATATATAAAACCCAAGGCCAACATCATAAAAAATGGAGAAAAATTGAAAGCATTCCCTCTAAAATCTGCAACGAGAGGGATGCTCTCTTTCACCACTTCTATTCAACATAGTCCTTGAAACTCTAGCCAGAGCAACTAGGCAAAAGAAAGAAATTAAATGGATACAAATAGGAAAAGAACTCAAACTATCCCTATTTGCTGATGACATGATTCTATATTTAGAAGACCCCAAAAAACTCCACCAGAAAACTTATAGAACTCATAGATGAATTCTGCAAAATAGCAGGATATAAAATTAACACCCATAAATCAATTGCATTTTTATACAAAAATGATGAATCAGCTGAAAGAAAAATTGAGAAAACTATCTCATTCACAATAGCCTCAAAAAAATATTTGTGAATCAATCTAACAAAAGAGGTGAAAGACTTCTACAGTGAAAATTACAGAACACTAAAGAAAGAAATTGAAGAAGAACTTAGAACATGAAAAAATCTCCCATGTTCCTGAATAGGCTCAGTTATTGTCAAAATGGCCATGCTACCAAAACTGTTATACAGATCTAATGCAATTCCTATTAAAATTCCAATTACATTCTTCATAGAAATAGAAAAAGCAATCATGAAATTCATTTGGAAAAAAAAAGTGGCCCAGACAATAGCCAAAGCAATCCTGAGCAAGAAAAGACAAGCAGGAGGCACTTACAATACCAAACTTTAAATTATACTACAGAGCTATAGTAACAAAAACAGCATGGTATTAGCACCAAAATAGACATGAAGACCAATGAAACAGAATAGAAGCCAAAGAGAGAAACCCACATAAATGAAGTTACCTCATACAAGAAAAAGGCACCATAAAATGCATTGGAGGAAAGAGAGTCTCTTAAACAAATGGTTCTGGGAAAATTAGAAATCCATATGTAGCAGAAAGAAATTTAACCCCTGTCTCTTACCCTGTACAAGACTCAACTCAAAGTGGATCAAGAACCTAAGCACTTTTTTTTCTTCTAGTAAAAATGTAGGCCCAACTCTCCATCATGTTAGCTTAGGAACCAAATTCCTCAACAAGACTCCTAAATCACAAAAAGTAAAATCAAGAATCAATAAATGGGATTGTATCAAACTGAAAAGTTTCTTCACAGCAAAGGAAACAATCAAGAATGTGATGAGAGAGACTACAGAATGGGAGAAAATCTTTGCCACCTGCACCTCAGATAAAGCACTAATCTCCAGGATATATAAATAACCTGAAAAACTGAACACCAAAAACAAACAACCCAATCAATAATGGGCAAAAGAACTGAATGGGCACTTCACAGAAGAAGAAATATGATCAGTCAACAAATATATGAAAAAATGTTCAACATCTCTAGCAATTAGAGAAATGCAAGTTAAAACTACAATGAGATTCCAGCTTACTCCAGTCAGAATGACAATTATCAAGAATACAAGTGACGGTAAATTTTGGTGAGGATGTGGAGGAAAAATTACATTCATACATTGCTGATGGGACTGCAAATTGTGACACAGCCACATCAATGTTTACAGCAGCTCAGTTCATAATAGCTAAGTTATAAAACCAACCCAGATGCCCTTCAACAGATAAATGAATAAAGAAAATATGGTTTATATATACAATGAAATATTAATCAGCCACAAAGAATGACTTTATGACTTTTGTTGGTAAATAGATGGATCTGGAGACAATCATGCTAAGTGAAATACGCCAAACCGAAAAAACCAAAGGCCAAATGTTCTCTCTGATGTGTGGATGCTAACACACAATAAAGGCAGGAGGAAAGAACAGAAGTTCATTGGATTAGACAAAGGAGAATGAAGGGAAGGGAAGGGAGTGGCAATATGAAAGACAGTAGAATAAACTGGACATACTTTCCTACGTTCATATATGATTACACCACCAGTGAAACTCCATATCATGTACAACCTCAAGAATGAAATCTTAATTAGAATAAGTCATGCTCCATGTTTGTATAATACTTCATAATATATTGTCATGTATATCTAAAAAGAATAAATAAAAAATATTACAGCAAAAAAGAGAAAATTATCTAAAACAGAAGATCTTAGAAGATTGCCATGGAAAAGAACCATGTGAATGAACTAGAAATAACAACACCTAGTGCTCACATAGGACCACAGAGAAATATATTACAAAAAAGGAAAATAAATGGACTTATTCCAAGTCAGTTAACAGAATTTCAAAATGCTGAAACATATTTATGAAAATACAAGCACACTGAGCACCTAACAAGGTAAAATCTATAACATCTGGCATCCAACAAAAAAATTCCAGCCATGCAAATAAGTAGGAAAACATAATACAAAATAAGAAAAAAAATAATAAAAAGTTATCCTGAACTGAGGAAGATGTTAGAAGTAGCAGATAAGATTTATTTTCAAATAGTCACAAAACTATATTTCATATGCTAAAAATGCTAGGTGTAGTCATGTTGTTATGGTTTGAATTTGATTAGTCCCCCAGGAGCTTATGTGTGAGACAATGCAAGAAGGTTTAGAAGAGAAATGATTGGGTTGTGAGAGCCTTAACCCAATCAGTGAATTAATCACTTGATTTGATAAATTGAGTGGTAATTGAAGGCAGATAAGTTGTGGCTGAAAGAGGTGGGGCATTGAGGGCGTGGCTTTCAGGTATATATTTGTATTTGGTAAGTGGAGCTCTCTCTGCTTCTGATCCTCATGTGAGCTTTTTTCCCTCTGCCACACTCTTCTGCCATGACGTTCTGCCTCACCTCGAGCCCTGAAGAATGGAGCCAGCTGTCTATGGACTAAAACCTCCGAAACAATGGGCCCCTGAATATATTTTTCCTCCTCTATGATTGTTCTGGTTGGGTTTTTTTCATCACAGCAGTGAAAAGTCTGACTAAAACACATGAAAAACATTGAAAGTAAATAGAATTTAAATTAAAACTACGGGGCCAGGGAACACATTGGTTGATATTAGTGACAGATTAGACATTATAGAACAAAATTAATGTTCTGGAAGACAAGGCAATAAAAAACATCAAAAATAAAAGATTGAGTAAAAATAATTTAAAAAATTTAAAGAACATCAGTGAGCTGAAGAATAGCTCTAAGCAGCCTAAAATATGTGTAATTAGGATTCAGGAAGGAGAGGAAAGAGACAGAGGGAGAAAAATATTTAAAAGGAAAATGACCCTCAAAATTCTAAATTTTATGACAACTATGAAACCACAAAAACTTTCTGAGCTTTTAAGTATGGCATGGAAAGTACCTAATAACAAAAAAAAGAAGACTTTAAAATTTTTTTAACAAGTTTTTTAAGAACACAATTGTAAGCACAGATATGTAGACTATAGGGAACTTCAGAATAAAATATCTAATTCTTACATTTTGTAGATTAAAAAATGTTTTTAGAGCCTGATAACTCCTTTGACTTGCCTGTATCATATATGTATAATCTCTTCCTTACTTCTCAATGACTTCTTTTCATCTCTTAGTCCTTCCTTCCCTGACTAATCAATTCATCTTTCTGTTTTGGAGACTAAATATTCTCTGATAGTTCTCATTTCTCATTGGCCCTCCCACTATGACTTCATTTATACTTTTGCAACACCTTATACCAGGAAAATTCCTAGTCTTATTTTTTATTGTGAAATTGAAAACTAAAGAGAATACTGACCTTGCTAAAATGTCCATTGTCCTTGCTAAACTTAAACCCCAGAACCTATTTTATTGACTTCTTTCTCCATGGTTCACCTACTTTTGAGAAGTCAAAACAGAATATTTGCTTTGTCTCAAATTATATTCTTGTGTCCTTGTAATTTTTTTCTCAATCTAAGTTCCTGTAATGCATAACTACTTTGTTAACTGCCAGAAGGCTTCACATGAAGTCTTCTCTGCATTGGACCCCTTTGATGGTCCTTATTTTAAGACATTTACACCTTCACAGTTACACTTCTTGAAATGCATGTATATTTGAAATTACTGCTTTCTCTACCTTCAGTTCATCTTCAACCCACTGCAATCCAGTGTCCACCTGACCAGTTCTCCAGAGCTACTCTCAGCTTGGTCCCCAATACTATATGCATGTTAACAATTCCAATAGGCAGTTTTGGTCTTCTCTTGTCCAACATCCAAACGGCTTTTATTACAGTCAATTATTCTATCCAAAGCATCCATCTTCTGCTATTCCTTATAGAGGGACTTATGAATTCCAGCTCTGTTCCTCTGTTTCTGGGTCATTCTGAAGATGAACTGAATCAGGCTGAGAAGGCATGGAATCAGAGAAGTTACTTTAACTTCTTTGCAACTTGATTTCCTAATTTGCATGTGAGATCTAAAAGTATCCTCCATTTTATTCAGTTTCTTTGGAAACATTGGGTAGAGTTTACAGAAAAATACATATTTCTCCATTTGTAAATCAAATGTAAAAAAGAGAGCTCTGCATTAGCTATATGGATCTACAAGATTAAAAATAAAAGAGTGCCCAAAATAAGGTCATTGCTTATAATACAACTGTCATTAGTTTCATCAGGTCCAGCAGGTTCATATTTTGATCAATATAATTTTATTCATAAACAATAGCAAAGTTTATATGATGAAGGCACGGCCCCTCTACTTCACCAAAACAAACAAAAAAACAAACAAAAACTTTGATAAAGCATATTTAGCAAAGAAGGAAATGGTCATAAGTGATATAAACTACTAATTAACCAAAGTTTATTCTTAGCATTATGATCAAACATTCAAAATCTTGGGAAAAACTCTAACAAGAAATAGTAAAAATCTTGCTTATTCTACTCTCAAGATAAAAGCTATTATGATTGTAAGGGGCCATCTCAACTGGCTTTGGATGTTCACCTGTAATCACATTCAGGACAGGGTTAATGTAATTAACCAATTCTTAATCACATAATTCATATTAAGGAAGCAATTTGAACATAGTGCTGCTTTTATGATAGAACGGCATTCTACTGAATAAAATCTATAACATCCAAGTTATTTGGGGAAAAAATCATCTTTTGCTTCGCCTCACAAGATATATAATTTATCCAAGGATAAAGATGCTTCTCTGGACTTCCTGATACGAGTATACATTTTTAAATGGAAACATTACCAAGAGGATAACCCAAATAAAGTTACCACTCAGAGACCCCAGAATGAGCAGAGAGTCTCATCATATTCCTCTGAGTAATTCTTTAGCTAAGTCTACCCTGTGTTGTTTTGATATACTTCATGTTTTTCCAAAGCTGGAAGTGGTTCATATTAACCTATAATCAAGACACTATGAAAATAATTCAGGTTATACTACTGACCTAAAACTTCAGCCAAAACTGTCCACTCAATCCGTAATTTACATGCAAATCAAAAGGCCAATCAGCAATATGGTACTGTACTTATCATCTATAATGTGCTTGGTTAGTTATTATAACAACAGGTGAGTATTTCTGTGAATGAGACATACGTCTAATTTAATCATACAGGTACTACAGAATCACTTCAATCTATATATTTAGAAGTCATTATCCTTATAATTTGGAAAGCATGATTTACAATCCAGATGACAAAAAACTTAAAACTTTTTTTTTTTACCTTCAAAACTTTGCTGGACTTTAAAAATGGTTTACTATCTTATAGTATAATATTAGCATTGCATTTCAAGTGCTCACCACTGCAAAGAAAATACTTTTACGTATGGAAAGGATTCATTAAAAAAAAAAAGATGGCTTCTTTTAAAGATATGATCACTAAAGGAAAATAGCTCTAAGCTATGTAACTCCAAGCCATAAGTAAGTGAGATGAAATACTTCGCTAGAAATTCTTTTATAAAAACAGAATTCAGTGTTTTGAAGAGGAAAAATGAGAAGTCATTCCAGAAGAGCTATTTCCAGCCAAAAATTCTGGACTTTTTTTAATGACAAGCCAAGTGTGAATGAAGCATAGAAGAGTTCAATACTAAAAGCGTAAGTTAAACTGTAAGAGTTCATGGGTCATCACCTGAGCTCACTCTATAGGGCAGACACTTTTTCAGTCCACAGAACACACTTGCAACGTAGTCACTATTTCCTTTATTTTATAGGTAAAAATATGGAGACCAGGCTGATCTGTAGGTCAAGATCACAGAGGACAAATAGTGGGACATGGAATCAGGCAGTATTTTATATCCGACCACTGTACTAGCTTGCTATCTCTAAAACAACCTCAGTACGTTGGAAAGATAATGATCTCTCCTGATGTCATATTCTGTGCTCTTATAAGAGGACATGAACCCTGAATTACAAGAACATGATATTTTCCATTATTTCTGAGTTAAACTACCCTTGATTAAAGTAGGCTCTATTTTATTTCTATTAAAAATTCTCTAAATATTAAATATATCTGTTCTATTGTTGCAAGCTCCAACTTGAAATCCACAGGAATAAAATATTTTTAAGAAGAACAAAACATTATCTAAAGCAATGAAGATTAGCTCTGAAAAAAATACTGAAAATTAAGAGAAATAATCATAGAAGAGTAAAAAGTTCAATCTAACAGCCAGTCTTATAATCACAAGAATTTTTTATGTATCATCACAATGGTGTATTGTAGGTCCACCAATAAAAATTTAAGCAAGTGCACTACACAAGTGGAGAAACCCCAATATGTGGTAGATACCAGAAATAATGGAAGTTATTATTGAGAGAGAAAAATTAACAACTTACAGAAAACTTCCGCATGAGACTTAAGATGGTGGGCATTTGAGACTTACCATAATGGTGATCTAGAAATTTATCTTGCAATGACCAAAAAGACAAAAATTCTAGAACTTCAATAATATACTTCTCAGAAAGATTAAATTAACTTGATTTAGTCACTTCCAGAAAAGAAATCCTGACTTTGACATAAACAGAAAATGAAGATATGATGAAGAGATCTAAAATGATGACTCAATACCACTCAAAGCAAGTTATAATCAAATATAATTCTAAGCAATAAAAAATGCTACTTGATAAAATATCATGATGAGCAATAATATATATTCTAATCTAAAAATAGATGATGAGAATGACAAAACTTTAATGTATTCCTTCAAGGGAGTATCACAATACAGAAAAATAAATAAAAATCTATACTCACTGTTGTGATTTTTATCATCCTCCTTAGTCCCTCTTTCCCTTCGTGCTCAAGTACATGCAGAACCTGACCTTTTTCAAAGAAAATGTCCCCCTGAAGTACATGAAGTCACCCTTGGGGAAATAAACATGACTGACTAGATTGATATCAGTGCCTAATGCAGTGTTACTTGAACAAGAACTATGGTAAGGGAAAGGAGAAGGAATAAACCATCTAAATTAGACCCCTCATTTTCCATTGACCACCTTTTCAAATCTGTGAACTCTTGAAATACTTTTCACACCTTGGTGGGATTGTTTCAGCAGATGTGGGAACTAATGGACTAATGGAATCTTCAATTCAAGAGTATCTTCTACATTTTTTCACTGTTTGAATGACGTGAAAAAGTAGAAGGAAAAAAATCAGCATACTTTCAGGCCACTATTGCTTTAGATGTATTTCCTCAAGTTTAAATTAGTCCATCAAAACATCTAGAACTTGGCAAGGATGAAATTATACATGCATAAACATATATGAACATATGCACATTTACACAAGATTTACTTGCTTGAAATAAGCTGCATAGTGAGAGCTCTATATGCATATTCTTTTTTAAGGACAACATAGTAGAAATTTTGAAACACTTACTTATTCACAAGCCTAAAATAAAAACCTCCATTTTTTTGTTCCTTTGCACTTACAACTCATTCACAAATAGAAAATGTCCACTTCATGGTAAGGAATGCAATAATGGAAGCTGTAGCAAATAGCAGTTTCTCCATTCCAAATATTTAAAATGTATTCATCACTACTCATACACAGAGTCTCACTGTGTCCACATTTTCCAAATATGAGAACACTTTAGAGTCATATAAAGAGATTTTTGAAATTTCTGACACCCTTGGCTCATCCCAGACTGTTGGAATCAGAATGTCTGAGATGCAGCCAGGGACACAAAAATACTGTGCTATGTGCTTCTGCAGCCAAGTATAAATCACACTTACAGGACCTTATCATCACTTAATATTGGCAGGTCTTTTCATGGCTCTTGGTGTCTTTGTAACAGTTGCTAAAGTTCATATCACCTGTTACTTGGGGCTTTCCTGGCTGATACATTTCCTCTAGCTTTTTTTGCCCTTTAGGAAATTTAAAGGTATATTTACTGATCTAACGTACCTAGATCCAACAGTTTTCTCATTTCTGCTCACCTAAGCTCCCAGGAGGATCTTTTATTCAAGCTGCAAATCATATCGTATCTATAAAAAAGGAACAATTGTCTCCTGAAGCTAAGGACTCATTATGATAATTCTAGTGTTTTCTTATAAATAAATTTATGTATATACTTTTTAATATATTTATGTATATTTTTAGCTCATATATGAAATATATTGTGTATATATTAATATATTATGTATAACATATGTATGTTATATGTACATTATACATATTATTAATCATATATGGAACTTTTATATATATAATTGTTAATACATATGTATAATATATAGTATATATTTTTCAGTCTATATTATATATTTCAGAATATATTTTTCAGTATACACACACAAACACACTATTTTCAATCACGGAAGCCTAAATTGATGGTTCAAGGCTTCAGTCTTCTTAAACAGAAATAGACTGACCTGATCTTCAACTTCTCTTTAACCAGCTACCATATTTACTGGTATAAAGTCCTAATATTAGACCTATGTTAAGCCAAAACTAAAATGAAAATCTGGCACATTATGTTCTGCAGATCATATTCAACCCTTACTTCTCCTCACCCTCACCCACGGTCACCCTATTTAAATTTAAATTATTTTGCTAGTGTTTTTCCTTCAACCCTCAGCCTCATCTCCTAATGTTCCTGTGACACTTTATGAAGATCTTATTTTCTTAAATTTGGAAGCCTCTCTGTGGGTGTTATACCAGGTGACCCAAAATGATTCTAATTCTTCCTTTCAAAAATACTAATTGTGACATATTTTAGAATACTTAATTCGTGTTTGACATTCTACTCTTTAAAAACTAAACTTAATATTACCTTTCTAAAGTGACTCCATTCACTAATCCCAGCTAGATCACAAAGATGAGTTCGAGAATTTCTTCAGGCTTCTATTTCTCTAACCTACCCTCACAAAGTGGTTAGGGCTCTGAAGCAGCATATCTAGAACCTATCTTAATAGCTTCGCACAGGCATTCAACCCATACATGTGTGCCAAACTAATTAATAAATATATGGAACTATGGAGAAAGAAAATACTGAGTTTTTCTATGCAACACCCTTTAAAATATAGTCTGGATGACAGAGTGTTAGAGCTCCTTTTCCCTCTTCACTGACATACATTACTGGCCCCCTGCTTTCTTCCCTCTAATCCCAGGGGAATTTAAATTCTTCCTTTGAGGCCAATCCATGTTCATTGATGGCTTCATTTCATACCATCAACTTCATAGAGATCGAGCAGCTACCCTCTCCCTTTCTTTAATAACCAACCAATGGCCCATAGCCCCTCCAAAATACATATTTGCCCTAGGAAGAAAATGGTAGAAGAGTCTTTGACTTAGGTAGTATACTTCCTAGCAACTTTCATAAACCACTATCGCTGCTAATTGCAAACTTTGCCCAATAAGGAGTAAATTATGTTGAAGACATATGGAAAGGCCAATATTACTGTGCTTATTACTATTTGCATTTGATCATATTTTGTGAATTAGTAATTGTTTTAATATGTAAAATCTCAACTGATTTTTAAAATTACCCTGTGAGGTAGGTAGGACTGTTATCAGTTATTCCCATTTTATAAAAGAGGGAAACTGCAGCTCAGAGTGGTCAATCAATTTGAGCAGAGTCACTGGTTAATTAGTAATATACCAAAGCTCCAGTAAGATCTTCTGCATCAAGCTGTGCCATGCTGTCACAGTAAAGATGAACAACATCCATTAGCACTTCAGTGGACTTGGACATTTCTTTTAAATGTCACTGTTATCTCTAAAAAGAAAAGAAAAAAAATTGAATAGCCTCTAAAGGATATTTTGGGAAGAATTTCTATTTCACAAACCCGTGGAACTTCCTGTATTTTACTCATCATAAATCAAGCTTAATTGCTCTCTTTGCTTAGTTACCCACAGGCTTGTTAAAAAAAGGGATTTAAGGTAGCTCATCTATCTTGTATTTGCTTTTCCCATAACCAGTTGCCCTTACATGTGAAGCTAAAAAGACTAGGAAGTGAAAAAAATATTGGAGGAGGATAGTAACATGAAAATAGCGTTTCTAATATAGCAGAACAGTGCACTTCAGAGTGAAAAGAGATTCAAGGAAGGTAGTCCCACTGGTTCCTTAACTCAGAATTCCCATGATTTATTGTCTAAAGAGTTGGATTAAGGTGTGAGCAATAGAAGTGAAAAATAAGGGCGAGGTGTCAGACAACTGACCAATCAACAAGAACAGCTCTTGATGCATGAATGTATAAAATAATTTTAAAAAAGTCATTGAGAAGAAGCAGCTCTCTGCTTCAAAGAGATTCATCACTATTTATAAGCAATTATTCTAGCTAACTTTGAGTGGATCTCCTGTGTAAATACAGAAGAAGAGGAAATGTGTATGACTCTATTAGACATTTGCATAATATTCAGTTTAGTGCTTTTGTTGAACTGAAATCCTAATTGACCCTTGTCTTGCCATGAAACGGAAGAAAGACAGAAGAAGGGATGTCTTCTGGAATACCATGAACTTCCCAGCTTACTTTTCTGGGTTTCTTTTGAATCAGTTTTCAGCACCTTTTACTGAATCCCTCATTAATTAAGGTGTTAGATAAAATATTTGACATTTGTTTACTTTGCACTTGTATGAGAATCATGATTTTACTGTAAATTTTTAAAAATTGTCTCAGAACATACCTGTTTACAAAATTCAATGAACTCTCATTGCCTCTTGAGAGCATCCAAATGGAATACATTGGTGGTGGAGCCACTGTGTATGTTAGGTAGTGTCTTTGTGTCAACTTGTCATGGACAAAAAGAATAAGCTGCATTTCCAAAAACGGTAAATGGAATGCTCTGCGTAGAAGAATGGCATGTTTGATTCTTACTCTACATCATTAATTATAGAGTGGATAAAAAGAAAGAGTTCAATTATTTTATCCTCCATTTGCTTTTAGAAACCAAGTTTTAAAAAGAAACTTGGCGAATGTATGTAACGTATCTATACAGGAGCTGTTGTGTAACACAGAACTGAATCAATGAGAAAAACATGCAATAAAGAGGTCGATAGGCTCTCGGTAAAGTCTGGAGTTTTGGATTAGATCTCAGCTACTTTCACAGTGCTAGGCTCTTAAAAATGCTGCTTCTGTCATAGAACACTGGATGTTTCATTTTCAATTTTACTTCAAGTGGAAGCTTCTTCCTTTTCTTTTCAAAATAAGGACAAGGAGGCAAGATGATTCACTTTACTTTTTACCTTTTGTGAGTCACACTGGGATGCATAAGCATCCTTCACCAGATGACAGCCTCAGCTGCAGGCTACTGGAACCCAAACCTAATTACTATCTGGTGAGGTGCTATTGAAGAAGATATTTTAAAAGTTCTGCATATGTGACTTCCAATGTCATTTGCTAGTTCTACAGTGAATAAACTTTTAAAATTCATACCACAAAGATATGCACATTGTTAGTGGCTAGTTATAGCTAACCAGTTAATATAACTGGCTAGTTATAGCTAACCAGTTAATCATTGTTAACTGGTTGTTATGGTTAGTTTAACCCCCTCAAGTATTTATTACTTATAATCCTCAGGTTTCCTTGCCTTTGTAAAAATTTCCATATGTTTTCAGGTAAACAAACAAACAGATTTGGGCATGATTATATTTATGTTATCAATTAAGTAGCACATTTAATAGAATGTTATAATAGCATAATCTGAATTCTTTAATGACAATTTTGGAAGAGGTGGCCTTTCTTCTTATTCTACTCTTCTTTAATCACAAACAATGAGATCTCCACTTCTCTTCATCATCCAGAGAATAATGAAGAGAATCCTTGTTTTTCTTTCCATTTCTTATTCATTCCAAAGTTAAAAAAAAAAAACAAAAACACTAGTCACTAATCTAATTGATAATGGCTTAATATTAGTTAAGTTTAACAGTAAGTAACATCACTGTGTCTCAGAAGTTGGAGATGTCCCCTCTGTCTTGTACTGCCTGCTGTATGCATGGGCATGGTGAACCCAGGCTTCCTCTCCATTTATCTTTCTACATGGTAAATACATCTTCTGGAGGGAAGCCGGCATGCCCAATAAACCCTCTTTTATGGTTTACTCTGATGGTCCCTGGGTCTCTGTGCATCTGGATGAATAAATGTATTTGGAGTCTGCTTTGAAAACTCAGAGCCTCCCATAGATAGATGTCAGAGAGTGGATTTGCAGTTAAGTAGTAATGTGTCCCCTTCTTGACCTCAGATCCCAAGTATGTGCTTTAAGATAGGTTTGACAGAAGGTTCTGTACTTTACAAATTTAATGGGCTAAAATTTGTGAAATGCATACATTGATCTCTATTTGGTATTTGTATCTATATCTTCATAAAAGCCACCTATAAAGGCAGAGGGGATATAGTTGTGAGTCAATTAAATATTTAAACTTAGATTGTTTTCTGTATCTATAATAAGCAAGTTAGAGAGTCAGGAGTAAAGCTCATGGTAGAGCACTTGCCTAGCCTATGTGAGACACTGAATTCAATCCTCAGTACCACAAAGGAAAAAAAAAAAAAAATAGAATAAGCTAGTTTATCAGAATTAGGTCATTTTTTGTAGGATATTGTCTCCCTTTAACATTAACTAGTATGAATTAAATATATATACATGTATATACTCATTAATGTTATGGTTTGATTTACTTATTCTAATAACTTGTCTCCAGTTTACTCCTAGTATTTTTGCCTGTGAAGCTCTTTTAGATGAGGTACTATGCCTACACTATTTAATAGTCCAGCAATAAGTAAATTTGGAGCCTTAAGAAATGTCGGGCGCAGTGGCACAAGCCTGTAATCCCAGCACTTAGGGAGGCTGAGACAGGAGAATCGCGAGTTCAAAGCTACCCTCAGCAATGGCGAGGTGCTAAGCAACTCAGTGAGACCCTGTCTCTACATAAAACACAAAATAGGGCTGAAGATGTGGCTCAGTGATCGAGTGCCCCTGAGTTCAATCTCCAGTACCAAGAAAAAAAAAAAAAGAAATGCTGATAGGTGACAAAATGGCCATTGTAGGCAGGTACGTCGCTTCGCATTGCCTTTTTAACATGTTTTCTACTGCCTCTAGTTCAATAGTAAAAATTGAGCACAAGAATTTGTCACTCTACCCATGAGACCTCAGTAAAAAGATCACAAAGAAAATTCAAAATGATGAAACAGTGACTTCGTAAAGGGCCATTCACAAATAAGAGATTTCAACACATTGTAAAGGGCCATTCACAAATAAGAGATTTCAACACACTTCTGGAATATTGAAATCAAGTGAAGGTGTTGAGGGATAAATCAATAAAATTCTAGGTTAGAAAGGCTGTGGTGGAAAAAGAAACCTATCACCTTCATGGAAATTCAGAAAAACTCTAAACTGGGGTTGGCAAACATAGGCCAAATTTAGTCCAATGACTGTTTTTGTAAATAAAGACTTATTAGAACACAGCTACATTTGTTAATTCATATATTTTCTTTGGTTTCTTTCATGTTACAATGACAGAAGCATGTAGATAAGACTTGAGTCCATCTGTCAAAATCTGAAGTGTTTTGCTATCTGCCTCTGTACAGAGAAAGTTATCTGAGTCCCACTATCATTTCAGAAATGGAATGATGCATAGGTGACCAGAAGACCCGAGTAAAAGAGTAAGAATCAGCTTGATGCTGAAGAAGAAAAAGAGCACATTACTATTTTTTAGGCTCTGGAGACAAAAACAGACTAAGCCAGCTATAAAGTTAACAAAATGCTTTTCCCCCGATAAGATTTGTAAAACATTATAATGGTGCCTTGTTTGAGTGACTGCTGCTTCCTTACCAAAGGTGTCTCAGACCTGTTTTGCAAATTTCATTTATTCCTGTGGATACCAAATTGCCAAGCATGCCTCACTCTACAATGGTGAGCAACCAGCCCACAATTACTACTTCCCTTACCCTTTCTTCTCCCTCAGATTCCTTCACTGAAAACTCAAACTTTACAAGAGGCATTTCCTCCTCCTTCATGCCCAGCAGAATTAACCTGGAGTGCACTCCCTACTGCAGATCAATAAATCTTATTTTTTCAGGCCATAGATATTTTTCCAGATGGCCTGTGGCAGATTAGCCCTTAACAAATGATAAAGTAGATTATTCAGAAAAGTAAGAGCATAATTCTCAAATGAACATATGTCAAAGATATTTAACTCAATAAATGGGGGAATGAGTAAAGTTATAGAAAGGCAATTTAACAAAAAATAATTATGGATGGCAATTTAACAAAAAATAATGCAAGGTTAGATACAAATATGGTTAATATCTATTCAGAACATAAACTATAAGCTTTAGGATTATCTGTCCTACCAGACAGAATTTATTTGCATCTGTAATGAACAAAAATCTACAAGTTAACCACTTTCTGCACAGAGTAGTAAAATAGCACAGGCAATAAAGGATAAACCCTAGAAGAAAACTAAAAAAATATTTAATTATCTCTTCTGCTTTTAAAATACTTCATATAATTTATTTTATAATGCAAATCATTGTAGGCATGGATTACCTCCCACTTCTGGGAATAGTGGCAGAGGGGTTTTATTTTTGGTTTTTGTCTGTTTTTTAAATAAACTGGAAAATTGGCCTGGGGGGAATAAGGAAAACCATTTCAGTATTAATATCCCATAGGCAGAGCCACTTGCTTTCTGGTTTTGGTAAAGTCCATGAGTGAATGGCTGAATCTAGCCTGCTGCCCCTGAAGTAAAGCTGACAAGAAAGAAACTGCCCATATATAGAGGTCTCAGTCAGCATCCTCATCCCTTTTCCTAAATATAGATTGCCAGTCCTCACCAATTATTTCAAGAAAGTCTTCAGAAAAAGAAAGTTAAAACAAATAGAATGAAAGTTATTCTTTGTTAATCAAGAGACATATCTAATCTTAGGAAACAATGTTTATATTCTCATAGAGATTTGAAAAGGTTATGCATCATGAAAAAAAAAAAAGAATAAGACATTAAGATAAAGAAACAAAGGAAAAGCTCCTGGGCTTTTTAAAACATTTTGCCAAATAAGATTCAAAAGAAACATTTAAAGGAAAAAAAAAAGAAATGTCTAAGAATGTAGAACAAAACTTCAAGGAGATGTAATATGTTAGAAAAATAATGAGAAGAAAATTCAAGTTCAAATGTTATTCTAACAGAACTTTTAGAGGAATGGAAAAGTGCAGAATGAGAAATTATGGAACAACACTGAAGGAAAATCCAAAAACTGTAGAGCACTATGCCTCTTCAAATCAGCAAGATTTGAAGATCAGGTAAATTTTTTAAGGTTTAAATTTCTTTTTCTGCCTAGAATGTTGAAACTGCACAGAACACTATTCCCTCCTCAACAACGGCATTTGCAATTGTCGTACTCTTTCTTGAACCCATCAGAGAATTCAAGTCACAGGACAACTAAGTCACTGGAAATCTATGGAGACTAGTGCCTCTAAGAGGAGATGTGAGGTGAACACTGGCCTATCTGTAGCAGAGCAGAGAAGGAAAAAGGGTCAAAACTCTGCAAGTGGATAGAAAGCATTTAGCTAAAATTTCCAAATATTGCTAAAAGCTGAATTGCTAAAATATGAGGGCATTGAACTTTTGGGAGCCTCAGACACTATGTGAGTTCACACTGACTCCATGGAACTGCACTGGAGCTTCATTTCCCCAATTTTCATTTAAACTTGGGGAAAGAACAGGAAATCCAAGAAAATATCCTTCTGTGGTGCAAACCTGAGGGATAAAAAAGAAAAATAATTGTGTCGTAGGGAAGAAGAAGAAAACAACTCCAGGTCCAAGTCATTAGAAGTCTTCTACTGTTGGGTAAAGTGTGGAATCACTGAAAAAACTTCACACTTACACTCAGAGACGAGGGGTTTACCTAGGATTAGGACAGAACAGGACGAAAGAAACTTTCTCCATTTTGTATCATGCAAGCAAACTCCAGGAGACAAACAGCAACAGTCTGCCAGTATTAGAGGGGAAAATGTAAAATTAATCCCTCTGAAAAGGCTAAAAATAAAATAGACACATTGAGAAAAGACCTTCACTACCTCAAACCCATCCTAATCTAAGATAACACCAGGGGAACAGGAAGTTTATGTACATTAAAAAGCCATAGCAACTATAAAACTCCAACCAGTTCAAGTCCTGAATAAATTTACTCAATTTCTTCATACTAATGGTCTAGAAGAAAGAGATGTGCCTATTTCTAGGCATTTATCCTATGTACAATGTCCTCATCAAAATACCAATGACATTCTTCACAGAACCAGAAAAAATAGTCCTAAAATTCATTTTGAAGAATGAAAGACCCAAAATAGCCAAAGACATTTTAAGCAAAAAAAAAAAAAAAAAAAGCAATGCTGGAGGTATCATAATATCTGACTTCAAATTATATTACAGAGCTCTAGTAACAAAAACTGCATGGTAGTGGCATAAAAACAAACACATAGACCAATGGTACAGAATAGAAGACACAAAGACAAACCCACACAGGTACAGTTATCAGATCCTTAATAAGGTACCAAAAACATTTGCTGGAGAAGAGATAGCCCTTTTAATAAGTGGTTCCAGGAAAAATGATTATCCACATGCACATGCAAAAGAAGAAACTAGACTCTTTTTTTAAAAATATTTTTTAGTTGTCAATGGACCTTTATTTTATTCATTTATTTATATGTGGTGCTGAGAATTGAACCCAGTGTCTCACGCATGCTAGGCAAGCGCTATACCGCTGAACCACATCCCAGCCGCGAAACTAGACTCTTAACTCTTACCTTGCACAAAACTCAAAATGGACCAAAGACCTCAGAATTAGGCCAGAAAAAGTGCAATTCCTAGAAGAAAATGTACATTCAGTATTCCAGCTTTTAGACACAGGGAATAACTTTCTCCGTAGGACCCTTAAAGCTCAGGAAATAAGGCAAGAGTTAATAAATGGGACAGTATCAAAGTAAAAAGCTTCCACACAGCAAAGAAAACAATTGGGAATATGAAGGGAAAACCTGCAGAATAGGAGAAAAATTTTGCTAGCTACTTTTCTGACAGAATTAATATCTAGAATATATAGAACTTTAAACCAAAAATAAATAATGCAATTAATAAATGGGCAGATGAGCTAAACAAACACTGCTCAAAAGAAAAAATACAAATGGTCAACAAATATATGAAAAAATGTTCAACATCCTTAGCAATTAGGGAAATGCAAATCAAAATTACAGTGAGTTTTCATCTCACACCAGTCAGAGTGACAGTCATCAAGAATACAAATAATAATATGTACTGGAGAGAATGTGGAGGAAAAGTAACACTTTACGCTGTTAGTGAGATTGTACATTAGCACAACCACTTTGGAAATCAGTATGGAGGTTCCTCAGGAAGCTAGGTCTGGAAGCTCCAAATGACTCAGCTATACTGCTCTTCAGTATTTATCCTGAAGAATTAAAGTCATAATACAGTAGTGATACATGCACACCCATGTATAGCAGCACAATTCATAATAGCCAAACTATGGAACCAGCCTAGGTGTACATCAACAGATTAATTGATGGAAAAAATGTGGTATATATATATATACACAATGCAGTTTTATTCAGCCATAAATAAGAATGAAATCATGTCATTTGCAGGAAAATGAATGGAACTACAGCCTATTAAGTGAAATAAGTCAAACTCAGAAGGCTAAGGGTCTTGTATTTTCTCTCACATGCAGAAACTAGAAAGGATAAAAGAAAAGAAAGATGGGGCAGATCTCATGAAAATCAAAGGGAGATCAGTAGAGGAAAAGGAGAAAGGGAGATGAGATGGAGGGAAGAGGTCCTGGTGAGTGATATTGGCCAAATTATACTGTCATGTTGTGTATGCTGTGCATGTACAAAAACGTAACGACAAATCCCATAAGCATGTACAACTGTAATGAACAATAAAAAATGTGGGAGGAAAAAAAAAGAAAGAATTCTCTCCAATAAGATGCCAGAGAGAAACTTGGGTCTACAAAGATACATAAAAAACCAAAGATCTCTAAAAATACCTCCAAAAAAGATAAATACAAGACTTTTTTCACTAATTTTAAATGACTCTAAAATTACATAAGTGTCTAAAACAGGATCAGCAAACTTTTTGAAGAGCCAGATAGTAAATATTTTAGGTTTTGTAAGCCATATGGTCCCTGCTGCTTTTGTAGTTCAAAAGCAGCATTGATGATATGTAGAAAAATGAATGGGATGTGCTCCAATAAAACTTTATTCAGAAAATAGACCGCAGCCTCTTATTGATCCATGGGCTTTAGTTTGCCAACCTACATTCTAAAAGAAAAACAGTGCAATACATTGTGGACATATAATATGTAAAATGACATATACAACAACAGTAGCATATGTGAGATACAAAAGGAAGCTGAAATTATTATTTGAAGTTAAAGTGGATTAAGTAAAGGCCTTTATTGTAAGCCCTAAGGCTAATTCTTCATCTAGTGTCTCCTAGAAATCCTATTAACGGTGCTGACTAGCAGGGTTGCTGTGGAGGGGGAAACTAATAATGTATACTTGTATCATTTATATAAATGTATATTTTTAAAAATTCAAATATTTTGCTAATGACCTCAAAGAAACAACTTGCTGCTCTTTTTGTCAGCTTTTTCTCAGTAGATTTTTCCCCATGGTAAAAATGCTCTGGGAAATGCGCTGCATTTTCCAAAATATAAGAATTAGTTGCTTGTTTTATGAAAAAATCCCATGACGAATAATTCCATATCAAAGGGTGATTTGTTGTTTTTATTCTTGGAATGTTTGCAAATGGAAGCATGTGTTGTTGATTTAAATACCTAGTAAGACAATAACAAATCTTGCTTCCTTTGTGTAAGTTTAGCACTAGTGTAGGATAGGAAGGCACAGTATAAAACAAAATAAAACCTATCAAATATCAGACACCTCTAAACATAAGCATAATTTATGATCTACATAGCTCAGCTTTATACAAAAATCTCTTTTTTAACCAAAAAATCAATTTCAGAAAAATTTAAACAAATAAACAAAAATATTTCCTACTTGAATTATTAAGTCACTGTGAGATTTAGTCTTCTCCTGAACATTTGGAAGAGTTCAAAATGCACATGAGACATGGCAATATTGCTCTCTGGCTCCCAGGAACTTTAACAGTGATGAATGACACATCTTTAAATAAATGAGCATTGACATGCATGTTGCAGGTAGTCTTTCTTGAGCACATGGGCTCTTGTCCCTCAGAAAGAGCAATAAAGCAATGCATTAAGATGTATTTTCTCCAGTTCAGTCGATGTTTCTGAAAAGCCTTACATGCACAGGGACATTGTGTAAAACCGATACTGGCAGATCAATTCAAAGTAATGTCATCATTGCCAGATGAGGCTGAGGGCTCACAAAACATGGCTATCTGATGGGCACCCAAGGCCTCTCGGCACTCTTAGAACTCATACGAATGGTGCTTAATTAGCGTGCCTGGGTTATAGATCTTGTAATCACCATGATTCACAGGTTAAATTAAAATTAACAGCACTACACAATTGCTCAGCTGTTGAAAGAACACAGCTGTACCCAACAAAAAGAAGTAAAAAGAGCAAGTCAGAACAGCGGAAACGGATGGCTTGGGGATGTGTGTGGGTTTTCATCTTCCAATCTCCAACCCTCATTTTTTGCTCTTTCTTAGTGGGTTCATGGGTGGTAGTGATGGAGGTGGTGGTGTCGGTCTTCCTTTTGTGATTATGGGGTACCTACAACAGTATTTTCATTTTGGAGGAGACCACAAAAGGAACTTCAGAGAACTTATTACTCAATTTATTCTCAGTGTGGATATATACTGACCCTCAGCATATCTCTACCAAAGTTAAGTCAAAGAAAGGAACAAAGCCAATTTTTATTAATTTTGATCCTCAAGAGTGCAACATGTTCATTACATTAATTTAAAATATTACTAAATGTGAAAATTAGTAATATACATGTACAAACAAATTTAGTCCTGGGAGGCTTAAGATTAAGTGGTAATCTGGGGTTGGGTCAATCAGGATAAATTTTGGATCAACTAAATAGGCATACTTAATCTTTTTTTTTTAAATATCTTTGTTTTATTTATTCATTTTTATGTGGTGCTGAGGATCAAACCCAGTGCCTCATGCATGTGAGGCAAGCACTCTACCACTGAGCTACAATCCCAGCCCCATACTTAATCTTTTATGGGGGGGGACCAAGGATTGAACTCAGGGGTACTCAACCACTGAGCCACATCCCCAGCCCTGTTTTGTGTTTTATATAGAGACAGGGTTTCACTGAGTTGCTTAGAGCCTCACCATTACTGAAGCTGGCTTTGAACTTGCAATTCTCCTGTCTCAGCCTCCCAAAGTGCTGGGATTACAAGTGTGAGCCACTGCACTCAACTTTAATCTTTTGAGCTGAATAATTATACGAAAATCTAATGAAAAACAGTGAATTATTACCCTTAGTAAATTCTCCAGGGACTTTAATTGAGGATGTTATGGTATAAGTTCAGATGGTTGGTGATTCCACAGAAGCCAATTTGTAGGAGTCAAGAACGCTTGACCAAAGTCAAGTATCTTCCTTCAGTGATGGAAATAACTGCCACAGATCCTTCTGTGTGAATATGCTAGTTAAGGGATGCTGTAAGTAAAAGAGTTAAATATCTTAGAAAATCAGTTTTTACCAAAGAAGTTAGAGTTGCAGGCTTCTGTTCAAATTTTTTCTCACAATTCAAACTTCCCAGATAATCGCTCAGTTAGGTTTTATTTGTTTATTTATTTTTACCATGTGCCCAGTTCAGATGTTCACATACTATGAAAAAAAAATCAGCTCTCTTAATCAAATCTGTCCTATTCCAGGTTCCTTGCCTTGTGGTATCAGGACTACCAGAGGAAAGCAGGAAAGTGCCCATGGCATGAGCTCATATGATGCCTGTCACCCAAACCAAAGCCTTATTTCCTCTTCCTGATGAGAAGCACAAGACTCATAGTCCATAGAAATAAATATTAATTAATAAAGGAAAATAATATCACATTTGTTCAACTGTCACATAAATAAACAAAACTTAATCAGATTAAAGTGACTATGTCAGGCTTTTGTATCTACCACTCTGGCTGATTGGATGTTACTTTGGCAGATTAAATCAGAGCTATTTTTGCTCCTGTTTTGTGAATCATTTTATGTGACAAAGTATTAACCTATAAAAGTAGAATCATATTTAATGCCCATAATTTATACATTTACTAAATTGATTTGCTCTAAAGAATATTTGAAACTGGGGCTGTGTCAGAGAACTCTGCACTTGACAGTATTTGACTAAAACCTCCCTCAAAAAACCACTTTCAACCAACTTCAGAAGTTTTGATGAACTTAGTTTGGAGAATAGCCTGGGCACTGAGAGTTTTAAAAATTTTCCAGTTGAATTTAATATGTAGCAAAATTTAAAAGCCATTGATATTTTAAAAATACAAGTTATTTTAAATAAGAATATACTAAGCTTTTTTTAAAAGGAGGTCTATCCAGAGCTGGTATTTCTCCTCATTACTATATAACACATTAAATTAATTATTTCTATGCACATGAGAATGTGCAAATGTGCATTCATATGTATACCTAAGGTATATGTAGAAAATCGTAGTTTACTTGGTTTATTGAGGGCACTAGATAAGACTATATGTAACAGAGGTAGGGAGGCCAGGAACCTAAGCTGCTCCAGGGTCAAAGCCAGCATCAAGGCACCTCAATAACCTTATTTTTTTTTCAGCACAAAGATTAAGACACTATAGCTAAAACTATTTAAAATGTAGAGTTGACAAACAACAAGAACAAAAAAGTAAGTATAAATAAAACCTATTTTCTTTTAAAACCCACCTGCCTTCCACCTTCTTAGATGCTAGCAGAATTTGGGGTTGATTTAGAAGAGGGCTTCATAGTCTAGAATGAGCCTGTGAATACCTAGGCAATCTCAGGGGATCCCACTAGGTGCACGTGACAAAAACTCATCCTTTGTTCTGAATTCACAGCAGAAATAACCCCATTTTTTTTTGCTCAAATCCGGAGACATTCTGGATCAATTCCTACCGATATTATTCTGAGTCCTCCTTCAATTCAAGGCTAGAAAAAGTTAGCAATTGTCATTTCCTTTATCTTACCTTTAGCTTTCCAATGACTGACATATGGAGAACTTAATAATTATCAGTGACTGAGCCTAATAATAATGGATTTAAAAGCTATAAAATCATAGCAGTATAAGAAAGGAACAAAAATCCATTTTTATTAAAATTATATCTTTTAATAGGAATGAGGGACATATAACATATTGGATGGGAATATAAAATAAGACAAAAGCTGATTTTAATTATGCTTAATTAAAAACTGTTCATGTGGGACTATAGCAGATCACAGCACATTTGCCTTTAACTATTTTTTGTTGAAAACAGGTAGGAACAAACATAGCTTTTGTAAATATGAAATTAAATTATTCATAGGAGCTCATACTGAGGTAAATTTCATATTTTAAAATTTCACAGGTGGAAAAAAATTCTAAATATACAATAAAATGTTCAGAAAAATTGCCTAAGGAAGCAATTCCAAAATCAAAATTTGAAGTTGAGAAGGAGTCAGGGAGAATCTTCTGCCTCAAATATTCATGAAGCATCTTCTGTAAGCAATGTGCGTTTTCTGTCTATCCTGAAAAGACAGCATTTTCTGTCTATACTGAAAGCTGAATTAAAGATGATGACATGTTCACAGAAGGAGAAAGAGAAAGAAAGGAAAGAAAGACAAAAAGAAACAAGAAAAGGAAACATGTTGAGAATTATTTAATTGCTTCATTTCAAAGAGCATCTCAGATATTAATACTTAATAGTCTGAAGAAAATACTGATTTTCTGAGGCTCAAACTCTTCACTCACCAAGTATATACAAAAGTCTCAACCCAGTAGATTCACAATAAAAAATAATATAATGCATATTAAATACCTTGAACAATGCTGGGCACGTTGATGATAGTTTTGTGGTTGAATAACCTCAACATCTCCATCCCAGTGTGTTTAAAGCTGAATCCACGTTTTTCTCCTGTCTACATGGAAGTATCCTCCAATTTTGAATTGCCTGCTTTTATTCTACCTACCCAGTACTGAATATTTTGCAGAGATATAGATTCTTTTGCTTTTCCTGACCAGCTCATGAGTTAGGACTTTGGTACTTAGCACTATAATTATAATTTTGACTACCTAATTAATGTTTTCTCTTTTACTCTTTGTTTATTTGTGGGGTGGGTACTGGGTGCTTAACCCAGGGGCAATTTACTACTGAGTTTTATCCCCAGCCATTTTTCTTCTTCTTCTTCTTCTTTTTTTATTTATTTTTTTTTATCTGAGACAGGGTTGCACTAAGTTGTTTAGGGCCTCACTAAGTTGCTGAAGCTGGTCTTGGACTTGAGATCCTCCTAAGCTTCCCAAGTTGGGATTTACAAACATGAGCCACTGCACCTGCCCTTTAAATCTTTTCAAATTACCCACTGTCTGTGTGGATAGAGAAAAGGAACAAGAGACCCCAAATGGTATTGGCACTTCAGTTGGAGATATGACCTCATGGTGGCTTACAATCAGCTAACAGCAGGGCAAAGCCTGAGCTTGGTCCTCAGAATGAGTTGGTGAAACATGTTAGCACAAGTATTAAATGGAATGCCATCTCTCTTCAGCCCAATTGGGGCTTTCCTGAAGATAGATGGTAAAGGAATCTCTATCCCATGAGCAGAGATGCAAACAGCTTCATTATTTATTTGCAGTTTCCAGAAATCTGAAAAAAATAAATTCTGTTGTTTTAAGCTATTTGGCTTCTAGTACTTTGTTATAGCAGTCCCAGGAGATTGTTAGAATCTTTCAATGAAATTTCTTTTGTAGAAATTGCAGCCAAGTATGTATGTTATAGATCTGTGATGAGTCTATTCAAACTGTAAGGAGTTGGCCAAGAAGGTTTTTATGCATCCTCTTTGATCAACTTCTTGACCCCAGCTATTGCTATGTCAACCAACTACATGCAGGTGTCTCCTTGTATTACCTTGGGATGCACAGCTTTTACTTTCTGTCATGATCTATCTTTTTCTTTCTTTCTTTCTCTCTTTCTTGTCTTTATTTTTCTTTTTCTGTTTCTTGTCTTTATTTTTCTTTCTTTCTGTTTCTTTCTTTCTTTGTTTCTCTTTCTTTCTTTCTCTCTCTCTCTTTCTCTT
>PVHX01015437.1:34258-45872 GCA_004024805.1 Geosciurus inauris
AAGCTCTTTTAAGTTGCTTAGGCTGGCTTTGAACTTGTGATCCTCCTGCCTTAGCCTCCCAAGTCACTGGGATTACAGGAGTGCACCACCAAAACTGGTCTTTCTTAGTTGTTCCATATGGCAAACTGAAAGTTCATGCTCAACCAAGCTATGTATGGTGCACCTGGAAGTGTAAGGCATCAATGCACTCTAAACCTCATCTTTGGCCAATGGGAGATGAAATGCAGTGGATAGAATTACCTACTCCATTGTCAAGGATAGACTATTCTAAGATGATTTCTATACTATTACTCAGAGCATCCACAGTGGCAACAAGTACAATGATGCATCCTTAAATTGCCTTTCTTTTTCCTTTTTGTGGAATTGGCCAACTGCACCTTTAATGGATCTATTGTTTTAATCTGACAGTATATATCTTAGCAGGACAGCAGGTCCCATTGCAGACAGAACTGAAGTTCAGGTTGATCTAATGACCAAAAGAGCTCAAAGAAAATCTCCTGTGGTTGCCTCTGGCTATTATTTTAATTCTCTTTTCAAGGAGGTGCTGCTCACAAGACAGGGGATGGGAGCAGATTGCTCCAGAGCAATTCAGCTATAAAAGGGATGGGGTACCTTGTTCCCAGCAGATTTTTCTTTCTTTCTTTTTTTAATTATTGGTTCTTTCTAGTTATACATGACTGTAGTGCTTAAATTGTCTTTCTTTCCGTTTTGCTCTTCTCTGTTATCCCTCTAATTTCCTAGGACCTCTTTTCACCTTAAGTTGCCAATAAGCAAGCAGTCTTTGCTATCAGAAAAGAATACAAGGTAACAAAAGCTGTGTGCCCCCAAGTATTTGTGCCTGATTTTTTAATTATTATAAAACAAGCCCTAGTGTAGTGTCTTTTGCATAATAGGGCTTATTATAAATATGTATTTACTAAATGAATTAAGTCACAATGATATTGAGCCACTAATTTTGTACATGAAATGCATTATAATTAGCTGTGAATTCAACTAAAATATGTAGTGATCCAGACTGCATTACTTTTCCTTGTCTACATGAATATTGTGAAAATTTTTGTTTAAAAAAAAAAACAAGACAAGCTATGTTTGTGACAATTTGATAATGTATCACCCTACTGACATTATTAAAAATAAAATTAGATTAGTAGTGTTTATCCGTTCTAAGAGAATCACACAAATTCCAGGAACTTATGTCAACAGATGACCCTTTGTAGGAGGGCATATCTCTTTCTTTACCTTCTACCAAGTAAGATCTGATATCCCTGATTTTTAAGAGGTTATTAGGAATGGTTTTATGAAACAATTATGTCTGTGAAATTCTTTCACACCCAGGGATTAATTTCTCTTTCCCTGCAAACTTGAATTTGGAGAAAAGTAGAGCCTAATGTGTACAAATTCTAACTTAAATGTCGTTTTTCTAGCAAGATTCTGTCTAATGAAGTTCATGCTTTAACATGTGAAGTCTTTGGCTAGCTCTTGACATTCTCAACAGATGGAACATTTGAGAACCTACATCAAATGATAAAGGTTACAAGTGGCCTCCCTGTCTCTGCCCCATTCCTGTTCATTACTAATTATATTCCACCTCCATTTTCCATCTTAATGTTTTTCCAGCATTTGCAGACTCTAATGTAGGAAGGGAGGTAAAATTCTGTTCTCTGAAATGCCTAAGAAAACAGCATTCTCCAGATAAAGGAATAGAGTTCTCGGTTTACTGGCTGATTACAACAGCGTGTTCATTAGCCAAGAAAGAAAAGAGATCTTTCTATATATTTTCAGTCTCATGTAACACATGAGGCCTACAAAATTCATCAAAGCCTTTGAATATCTGAGAATTGTGTTTAGTCAGAAAACAGGAGAAAAAGACAGATTAAAAGCACTTAGTAAATTTAATCCTCACTCAGGGACAGGCAGTATACATAAATCAACCAAATCCTTGAAAAGACACTACACAACAAAGGGAAGGAAAAACAATAAAGAATTATCTCTAGAATGTGAGGAAAAAAGGCTATGACTACAGAGTTTTGTTCACAGATTAATTCTTCAGTGCCTGCCTAATTCTTAAATATGACCCTCAGCTCCTAGGTGAGCTGTCCTTTGATGTCTCTTCAGTAACATGTAGTGCCATAATCCCAGCAGCAGCAATCAGGAAACTGAGCTGTGGGATGCATTCACACCCAGAATGTATGCAGGACCTCAAAAGAAGATCATTTCCACTAAAGAGTAGCTCAAAGGACAAAATTACAAAGCAGATGAAAAATCCAGCACCACGTGATATAATCACAAATCAGTGACTATAGAAAAGACATTGACCTAAAATGAAGCTATGTTTATATGGGTAGTAAAAAGATAATTAAGCAAAATATACTAAATTTCAATAAAATATAACTACTCTTCTCCAGGATCATTCCAATCCTAGGAATTCAACTTAAAGATAGAGAAGTGCATATATTTCACATATTTTTGCACAAGGATATTAATTGCAGTGTCAGTTATAATAAATGTATTTATCACAAAGTTTCTAACACTCTAACTATAGGTGATTAGTAAAATAAAGTATTATTCAACTATATAAGATATAGTGAGCAGCCATTAAAAATATTTGAGATGTGGAAAATGCCTATTATATATTATTAAATGGAAAAGTTAAATTACAAAATAAGATAGGTAGTGTGATACCAATTTACCAATTTATACACAGACCCTATATATAACTGGGTAAGTTAGGTGATGGTATAACAACCAATTATTTTTCTTTTTCTGTTTATTTTTTCTGTTTTTCCATATATTTCCAAATGAATAAAATTGCCTTTATAAGAGGGGTAAAATCTGATGTTATAAAAGGTATAAAAGGGACAATAGGATATTACTTTTGAAAGGAGTATATGAGCATGCATTGAGATTGTGGTATCTTATAAAAAGCAGACCTCTCTATGTCTATAATGCTTGTGTAATAAAAGAATTTTTGCTGAACAGAGCATAAACCACCATCTGGACTACTTTTCTTATTTTTCTGTGACTTTCAATGATGCTTTCAGGTGAAGCAGCAGACTTTATTTCTAAGCCCCAAGAGCAATTTTTCATGAAGATTACTTTCCTGCAAATAACTTACACATACCAAAAGATTGAAACTCAATCAAAACTTACAAAGCCAGGCAAGATGGGTGGGGAGGGGTGTTTCAAAGAATTATGCTTTTAGTTTTCCAACAAACTCTATGTTCTGTTATAGCTTGTCTCCATTCAAAGGACTTATGTGCTTAGCTTTAATTTATACTAAAGACTTTTGGAATTTGGTATAAATCAAAGAGGTATGAGATAATTTCTGAGAAAAATGTAAATTGAAGAAAGCTTCTATTATACACAGGCTAAACATTTTTTAAGCCTGTTCCATAAGACAAATCTTAAAGCATTCTGGGTCAAGACAGTTTTAATCCAAACTTCAGCTCATTGTATTTAATTTCAGTGTGATTCATTCTAGATCACAAAATCCTCAGTAACAAATGCATAAGGGATGCCTGTCAAGAGTTGACAATGTGCCATTGGTTATTAAAATTAAATCAATTTTCCTTTAAAATTATTTTTTTGTAACTTAAGCTTGTTCTTTGTGGTTAAGAGCAATTATAAGTTCAATTTGCAAGGCTCTTAAATTTCCTAGTTAATTCATTCCAACATGATGCACCCTCTCCTGCTTGTGAAAGGAATCACAGAGGAATCGCCTCTAATATATTTTGATTCTACCTTCGTCATTTACATTGCCATCCTTATTCATTGCTTCAGTAACCTCTTTATTTGTCTTATTATGGATAAAAAAATTTTGTCTTCCAATATGTCCTGATGAATGGTTCTTCTAGAACTCTAGTTTTATTGTATCATCTTTCTTGCATTCTGTAATGATAACTTGTTGAATGAAAACTTCCATGACACAACTGAGGCTATCACTAATGTTCCTCCGTGAGGCTACGCCATCAACTCAATCAGACCTAAATAATCTCCTGACAGATATTTTCTGATCAGGGATGATTATGCTGCTCTTTGTTATATGGTACATGATTCTTTTCTTTTTTGTCATTCCTCATATTTTACCCCATCTAAAAGATCCTTTCTTGAACTTTCTCCTCCTTCCCTTAACAAAATTAATGTCCTGTCTACCTCAGTCATTTAAAATCCTTTGATGATTTGTTTTCTTCTAGTTCATTACCTCATTTAATTTTTTTGAATATTTATCTGATTAGATACATATGTATGTATATACTTCCAAAAGAATAATAAATTTTTGTGTGTTGTTACTAATTTTATCTTAAAGCTTACATGTCTCTCTTAACTTCTAGCATTAAGTGAAGCACCTATGACCTTGAGTTAAAAAAAAAAAAACTTGGTAGAAAATACTTAATCATGTTGCCTTTCATTATATCACCCTGAAAATGATTACTAGTTTTAGTACTATTTTCTAAAGACAGAAATTTTGAACAATTTCCCACAAACGTGTTAACGGAGTGGCATGGAGATGGGAAGAGCTAACTGAACTCATTTGTTTCTTTAAATCTTCATTCTCAACCTCTTGCTTACTAGGCACCGAGTAGACAAGAGCACATAAAATTCAATGCCACCACATTGATGGAGATTGCAATCCAATTGAGGTAAAGGGTACCACACACGTTATCTAACACATGTCAATACA
Source organism: Geosciurus inauris (assembly GCA_004024805.1). Lineage (NCBI taxonomy): Eukaryota > Metazoa > Chordata > Mammalia > Rodentia > Sciuridae > Geosciurus > Geosciurus inauris. The sequence continues at coordinate 38,940 of PVHX01015437.1, forward strand.
TTGTTATAAAGGCTATGACATAAACAAGATGCAGTGATGGAGAAAATTGGAGAAAGAGTGTAACTTAGATAAGCTCCCTTGAGCAACCTCAGAGAGAAGAGCCAGCCATGTGATGAAAAAGCAACAGGACTTTTCAGGTTTTTACAATGCTATATGAAAAAAAATCTTAACGATAGTAACAAGAGGAAACTATGGTAGCCTCGCACCAACAAGGGAGGGAAGTAAGGTGAGACAGAGCCATCTGAGACAAGGCTGGAGAGGTTGTTGGAATTCCAAGTCACATAGGGCATCATTACTTTATAAAAATAGTGGATCTGATTTTATAGAAACATAAATTGATTTGGACTTTAAACTCAGCATTACTGCTGTGTAGAATATGGATTGGGGAATATCCAATAGGGTAAAGTATTTATTTTTTAACAAAAGTTATGTCATTTATCGAACAATAACACTTCAGAAAATAAAATATAATATCTTCTCTGGTTAGATTTTTAAAAAACCTTTTGCAGTAGGTCGAATAGAAAATTGTCAGAATTTTTAAAAAGTATCAATTGTTTCATTATTTCTAGAGAACCCTGACATTTTATTTATGTTTCAGTGTGACATTAAATGCCACTGGTTCAGTTTCAATGAACTTCCTTTCAATTAATACCATATAGAATGGTTTTCTGTCAGGTCATCTCTGTCCAGGCAGGGTATTAAGAGACATCTCTATAGGATACCAATCATATCCAAACTCAAGGCTGGAGTTGAGATTATTTTTCAGGAATATTTGAAAGAGCCAAGTTCAAAAGCATTGTTTTGCCTCTTTTTAATTAAGATTAAAACTAATTTTAACTACTGCATCCTTACCTTTAAGGTAATAAGTGGATTTTCTCCACTTATTACCTTAGACAATTTGTGGGCTAATATTTTTCTACGCTTCTCAAGAAATGGCTTAGGGTAAATTAATGGTTTTTCTGTGGAGTTGGACCTTTGGGAGGAAAAAAAAGCTTGTATCTATCTCCCTTAATCTGTAATATCCTTTCCAATTCATGATACAAAATGACCTAAATCAACCAAATTAGCAGAAAACATGTAGGAGGTTAGCTTATGTGGCCCTTATGTGATTGCTGTGGTGAAATCATGAAATGCATCCAATTTTAAGCTGCTCTTGAAGTGAGATGAGTAGATGTTAAATAATTCGCCATCCCCTCTCAATGTGTTTCAGTTTCAAATCCCATCTTAAATAGTTACATGATTACAAGCCCTGAAATTAAATTTCATGATGAATAATTAAGCACTACTCTTCAGAGTCCCTAGGAGAAATCACATTTGCTGAGCACAAACACTTGGAATAATCGATTGGGAGTCAATTGGCAAAGCACTTCAGTTTTAATTTTCAGTTCTGAAGAACGCTCCTTTCACTTGAGTCATTAGGAAGTAAGCTACCTCCCCCTGTGTCCCATATGGGAAGTCGGATTCTCAGACCAGAGAGTTGTACATAAACTATACAACAGTACCTGGGGTCAGAGTTTTCCTGTTTTGTTAACTTTTTTTTTTTCAGATTTATAGTTGGAAACAATGAAAAATATAATTTTAAAATCTTTATTGTGGAATTCAGGGTGATAGGGTACACAGATAGGAGCAGTGGGAACTTGAGGTTAAGAGAATAATTCTATAACTGGGCTCACTGTGCTGTCCCCCACATGCTTTCTTTTAAAAAGCAATTTTCCTGAAGCTATACCCTGCTTAAGTAACATATCTAATGGATATGTTATATTCCTCAGCAAACAACCTGTTATCCGCAGGAGAAATGCAGACACAAAATGCCCATAGAAAGAACACAAGTTACCCTGAAGGGGGAAAAATTTTGTGACCCTTGCACAGACCAGATCCCAGAACTCAGGGACATAAGAATAATTCTTCTGACCCTAAAATCTGTAAGAAAGGTTCTTAAAAACTGGTCAACATGGGCCTACAGTTGACCTACAGTTGTCATGTCAGTAGGGACTTGAATGTCTAATGTCATCCTGCTGTCAGTCAAAAGTCAAGAGGTAGAGTTGGGCTGGACTCTCTGAAAACTTCCTTGGGATCCCCAATAAAACTGGAGAGCAGGAGGGATGCACCATCTTTCTTTCTGAGAGGACCCACTCTCCCTCTTAAGAGTCAGTCTCCCTTTTTCCCTTTTCTATTCTTTCAATAAACTCATGGCGGCTACTCTTAGCTCATGTCTGAAATCTTTCTGGCATGATTGAAATAATCTGATGAGAAAGGACTGTCAAGGCTTCTCAGTTCATGCCCTGTAAGAAGGATATAGCCTATGCAGGAACAAAGAATAGAGAAAAGATCACCACCTTTGTTTTGAGGAAAAAGTAGATTCCAACTACTTGATTATGATCCAGAGCAGATGAGTTAAATTCTTTCAATCATTTAAAAATGTGAAAACAATTTCAGTCACTAGTAGTAACTCTGTGCCTCCTGGGACCAGTAACAAGTAGTTTCCTTAGGGCCCGCATTTTATCATGTGAAATAGAAGGATGAACTTTATCGTGTTTAAGTTTCTCTCTCTCTCTTTCTCAGTTCTGTCTGATCCTCGGTATACTTATTGACCCTAAGGAAACAAAGGCAGAACCATCTGGCCCTATCCAATCCTGGTCATATGCTATTTCTGGGTCTTGGTGTCACTAGGCTTCAAAACAGAAGTGTGCTCTGCTCTAAGAGGTAGCCATGTCCTGTTGGCTATCTCCCCTGAGGCTTTTCTGTGAATCTGAGAGGACCCCAGCAGAATTTCTTTAGTTACTTGCCTCTGGAGGAAATGGACCCCTCTTCTTCCACCTGGAAGAGAAGGCGAGAGGATGGAATTAGACAACCAAGTACAATAGGTAAGCAAACCAGTATGGTATTTCAATAAAACTTCAATTACACTCACTGACATTGAATTTCACACAATTTTCACTTTTCATAAATTATTACTCTTCTTTTGATTTCTTTTTAATCATTTAAAAGTGTACAAGTGTTTTAATAGTAGAGAGTTGTATGGCCTAATTCTTGTCAAAAAGAGAAGGTGCAAGGATATCTGCAGAAAATTAACAAAGATCTGATGGGAAAAAGATAAAGGTTCTGGGCCAAAGTGGAAGTTTTAGAGTCCTGGATTTAAATTTCATTTTCTCCCTTCATTGGCTCTGACTTTTAATACAAACCTATTGAACATCTCTCTCCTCACTTTTCTCATTTGTAAAATGGTGATTAAAAATATTTATTCAATTGAACTATTGTAAAGATGAAGTAAGTTATTCTAGCAATGGCTCTTGTACTCAGAAGATACTCAATACTACGGAGACTAATCTTTTGGTTACCACGTGGCAGGAAGAATAACGTTAACTCAAAATGTCCATGTCCTGATCCTCAGTACTTGTGAATATTGGTTGTAAGACAAAGGGAAGTTAAGGTTCAACATGAAATTAAGATGCTCATGAGCTGACCTGAAGGAAAGAGGACTATCTTGGATTATAACGGTGGACCCAGTGTCTGCACAAGGGCTCTCCTAAGTGGAAGAAGGAAGCAGAAGAGAGATGACCAGAAAAACTGGCAGTGAAAGGGGCCCTGGTTTGTCATAAAACAAGGAATGCTGGTAGCCATTAGATGCTGGAAAAGGAAAGAAAATAACTTCTCCCCTAGAGCTACCAAAAAGAAACACACCCCTGCATATACCTTGAATTTAGCTCAGCAAAATTCATTTCAGACTTTAGCTTCCAGAGCTATAAGAAAAATGTGTGGTTTTAAGCCATTAATAATGATTGCAGGAACATTATAATGGCAATAGGAATCTGGTGGATACTGCTATTACATCAAAGGCAAAAACAGCTTGCTGTTCACCCAAATATGTGCTTCCTACTTTGTAGTGCAGGGGTGTTGCTGGAAAGGGTCGTCTAGCCAGGGACTCCTTTTCTAGCCTCTCGCATCTAGTGAAGCCATGCAAACAAAATTGGTTTCTTTCTGGACCAAGGAATTTATGTAGGAGGTGATAGGGAACAAACAGGAGTTGTGAGCAGTAGGAATACGAGGTTAAGGGAATATTTCTATAAACTGGGCCCACTCTGCTGACCCTCACATGCTTTCTTTTTTCTTTTTTTTTTTTACATGCTTTCTTTTAAAAAGCAATTTACCAGCAGCCATGCCTGGCTTAAGTCAGGCATGAATATGTCACATTCCTCAGCAGACAACCTGTTATCCGCAGGAAATGCACATCCAAAATGCCCATAAAAAGATCACAAGTTACCCTAAAGGGGAGATTTTTGTGACCCTTACGCAGCCCAGATCCTAGAACTCAGGGACATAAGGATAATTCCTCTGATCCTAAAATCTGTAAGAAAAGGTTCCAAATAGAACTAGTCAGCATGAGCCAAAGTGACTTAGAGTTGTCATGTTAGTAGAGACTTGAATGTCTCATGTCATCCTGCTGTCAGTCAAAGGTCAAGAGGTAGTCTTGGGAAGGACTCTCTGAAAAATTCCCTGGGACCCCCAGTAAAACTGGAGGGCAGGAGGAATGTGCTTTCCTTGAGTGTGTCCCATTTTCCTTTTTCCTATACCTTCAGAAACTCACGGCTGCTCCTCTTAGTTAATGTCTGAAATCTTTCTGACATGATTGCAAGAACTGGTAAAGAGAGGCCTTCTACCACAGCTTCAGCTCTGCTTTCAGGTCCTTGCCCTATAAGAGGAGGTATCCATTTCTTTCCTGGGACTAAATCAATGAACCCCAACCTAGAAGATGGAAACACTTTTGGCTCTTGAATCACCAAATGAATAGAAGCTCCCTACATTGCATTGTTACGTGAAAAAACAAAACAAAACAAAAAACAAAAACCTTCTATTCTGTGAGCTAATGACACTTTAGGATTTACTTGTTAAAGTAGCTGGCATTATTATAGCAGAGGTATTATCTGCCACTAAATTCTCATTCATTGTGTTTCACTGTGAAACTGACTAAAAACATCCTTTGCTTTTGCAGTCCTTTCATCTCTTCAGGAAATTGCAAGTGTTTCTTTATATCTATTTGTGAGGGTAACTCTGGTAGTTATCCTTTTAATATCCTTTGATCTTCCTGTTGATGTAATCTACAAATACCCCAATGCCTCAGGGAACTCCATTACTAAATTATATGACTATTAGATATATCAAGTCCTTGTCTTGGGACATTGAGGAAGACAGCCTTATAGAATTATAGAGGACTTGAGGAGGAGGAGATATTGCTTTTACCTCCTCCATGTCATGATGCACAGAGAGCCTTTCCAAAGTTATGCATTACATCAGGCCAGGTCTCCTGGTCTCCCGACACCTAGAGCCATGCTCTCTGCTCCTGCTCCTCAGAGTCATCTATGATGCTTTATAAAATGTATATGAGTGTGAGCATTAATCAAGTGGCTAAATGGTGGTTGAGAGACAACTGACAAGAAATGGTGGTTATAACCTTTTATTTTAAAACAAATGAATAGCTCTCAAAGCAATGCAGAAGGTCTTACAGTGAGAGTGGTCTGGATAGCTAGTGGACACGGTAGGCAGCCTACTCTCCTTTAGGGCCAGAGGTGCTCGACAGGATATCCATGTGAACTAAGGGAAGAAGGATGAGTGTGTGCTCACATGAGTTTGAACAACCTGAAATAAATAAATTAAGTGCATTTGTTTTATTTGACAGTATTGGAGTTTTGTTGTATATTTTAAAGTGAGAGCTATGGTATGCAAGTTTTCCAAATATATTTGATCATGGACTTGCATATATATGGAATGTGCATGCACACACAAACACAAATATAGTGTGTCTACACACACACACAAAAGAAATCAGCATTTCCTAGAAGGCTTTTGTAGATGTCCTTACTGGCAGTGATGATTTAGGGGCTAAGCTTCTGGCTGTTGTATTATTTAACTTTTCTTTTTTCTTCTTTACTTAATGGTTTCTACCTAGTTGTGTACATATTGTTCAAAAATTGTAGGTAAGTGGGAAGGTAGAAAAACTAAGACCATTACTGGTTTACTGTGTTAGTTTGTACGACATTGTAAAGAGTGTCTTGAATTCAAAGATTTGGGATCATACCCGTGTTTTCTTGATTCTGGTATCTCCATGCAAATTTCAAGGATAATATTTATTCCTGGGAATCACAGCTTCCTTGCCAATAGATTAATAATACAAGTTGTCACATCACAATTTTACTCTGTAAAGGTGAAAAAAGATTGACGCAGTCTAGGATCCATTAGTGGAGAGATATCATAGTACATTGTTCAACATCTGTGGTTGTGAAATATGGAAGATGAGAATGCTACTTTCACTTCTGTCACCAGTAACTGTGATCTTGGGAAAATTCTTTTGTCTCAGTTGCATCTCTGTAAAGTGGGGCAGCAATATCTACTTTGCAAGTTTATTGTGAGAATTAAATGAGATAACATATACCAATCATAATGCCTCCTGATAAATAGTAGATAGCATTATTTATGGCCTTGATATCACATCTACTACTAGTTAGGTCAGCTCTGATGAAGCACCAATAAAGTCTGTACCATAGTACCTAGAAACTGCAGCTGCCAACAACGGGATTCACTGTCTTCTTAGCAAAATGGCTCCATTGGTACCATCTCCATTTGCTTCCTGTCTGGCTCTCAAGATCAGAAGACAAGGATCTAGAGCCAGAGATTCCTGAGTCTCTATTGAAGAATCTTTTATCATTCTGTACTACCTCTTGCCCAAATCATTTAGACTCATGATATCCTCTGATAGGAGATTGGACAACCTCACTGTTCAAGGTACCTAAGCCGTCTCGCTCACTATCACCCTTTAAGTGAGAAGGAGCAGCACCCAAGGCCAGTATAGAGGAGGCATCTCAGTGTCTTATCTTTCTATGTCGTTGTGTGTAGAACCATTAATCCTATTGACTTGAGTGTGAAGAAAAAAAAAAAAAA